>CALYDF020004160.1:0-21305 GCA_944474145.2 Dicrocoelium dendriticum
GCAAAGTATTTGTGACAGAAGAAGCTGTCAACTAGAATGGAACAGGGGTCCATGTAAGGACCTAATTCCAGTGTGTATCTTGTGGCAATATGGTTGCGAGGCGAGCTTAACCCATTTGTTTGGACCGCATGCAAAAGGCTTCGAGCCAAATTAGCAAAAGGATGGTCCATTCGGAAAGCACCTTTAAGCGTCAGAATGATGATTTGTTATTAAATAAATAAATAAATAGATAAATTTGTATATTTACCGACGGACGCTACACGGCCCCATAAGTGGGAGCGATCATGGAGTAGAAAGCAATTGCTTTAAAATAGCTCGATGTTCAGGATGGATCATGCAGTGCCAGATAATGAAGTGTCATGTGCCGGCGCCGTATCTGTAGAAATTACGGAAAAAGCAACCAACAAGAGGCAGCAAGCAAACACTCAGCTTGGAATGTATCCCGAAACACCATACAATGACTGATAACATGCAGTAGTACCTAGTTCCGTGTTAGTATGCAATTTTGTGTTGTATACCTGATTTACAGGTGTCTCCTTACATGACGTCGCAGACGTGACTAAACCTAAAAATACAGCGCACGAAGGAAGTTCAGTAGAGCGCACGGTCCAGTGTTAGGCGTGTTTAAAATATGCAGCGAAAATTACGCGTGTTTAAAAGAAGCAAAGATAAAATAGTGCACGATGGTCTCAGGTATCCTTGCTGAAAGCCGTCGGAAAAGAAGTATCAGCATAAAGGGTGCTGAGGCCAACAAGATTATAATGCAGAGTAAGGAGCAGTCAGATCATAGAGCAGCGTTCAAAGAAAGGAGTCAAGTACAAAATTTAGTGAAGAGCCGATGCAAGCGAACAGGGATGTGATGAGTTTGTGATGGCACTGTTGAGGCTGAAGCGCCGATACATGAAAAATCAGAATCCCGCCAGATACGAGAAAGACGGGACATAGGCGGCCAACGCCGTTGAATGTTTGGGGGTCGTTATCCGGCATAAGGTCAGATGGGCAATAAATGAAGCTAACCTATGCAGTGACGTCTATCATGCAATGCAAATGGAACACGAGGCGCATAACAGAAACATTAGAGGGAAGGTACGTTGAGCATAGATAAGAAACGTGAAATTAAAATGAGGAGTAGCGGACACATACGGTAACATTAGCAGGGGAACGTAAGAGCGAGACTGATAAGCGCCAGCGACAAACAAACATGAAGGAGATATGCGTTGAGTTATAAACTTGAGATGGTTGGGGGTGTGGTCAAAAGTGACGAGGAAACTAAAAGGTAAGAGTAGTCGAAATTTGAAGCGCTGATCCGTGGAACTGTCCAGTTCTATAAGAGTTCACAAACAGAGAGATAGCCAAAAGATTATAAAATGCCTTTTAGCTAACAAGTTAATAAATGCCATATTGGAAAAGAGTTCGCATGCAGCAGCAGCAGCCGTAGTTAGGTAAATAAAATAATCGGGTGGGTTCTGGCGATACAGTGAGGGATAAGCCGTGAGTCGACAGAGCATACTGGGGTTACCGTCTTTGTGAAAGCCAGAGGTCAAGGCAGCATTTCAGACGAACAGCTTTAAAGAACAGACAGATATACTGGGCGCCAAACCATCCAGTAACAAGAATAGATTAGCTTGACGGGTAGACAGAAGTAGGGGTACAACGTAAGTGATTAGAAGCTAATCGTTGAAGAGTTGAATGGTGACTTCAACTTAAGGTTTTGAGTGGCTTATCGGTAACAGCAACAGACAGTGTAGGCGATTTTGCTATTATGTAAGTAAAAAGTGCTGCAAGAAAGCAAAGTAAGAAAACGTTTTGAATGTTGGACAGTGGTAGGTAAAGCGTACATCAATTCCTAATGCCTAGCCAGCCGTGCCAGTCTACTGCTAGTATTCCAACAGGACGTGGGGGCGATACTTTGAAAGGATAGTCGAAAACGCGGCAGAGCTTGCAAGTCAGGGAAAGCCAAAGAATGCCAGAGAAAGTTAAGACGGACAGGAACGGAATCAAACAAGCTCCTAGATACATACATCCAGTCATACAGTTGGGACTGCTAGGCGGGCAATTAGAAGTGGAGCTGATGCATACATGAGGAGGAGCTTTTAGTTAATTATACAACATCAGGGCGTGGTAAGTTCCATATGAGAAAGACAGTCGGCGTTTTGAGGAAGAGTCCGTGAGCAGCAGCAGCCTTATTTAAGTAAGTTATGCCACTGGACGTGGGAGGCGGTACTTTACCGGGATAGCCAATGAGCCGACAGGGCCTAACGTTGCTTTCATACCAATAAACGCCGAAGCCACAACAACTGTTTCGACGGACAGCATTGGAGGACAGACAGATTTAATGAACGCATACGTCTAGTCATATAGGTAGACCCGCTGGACTTGTACTCAGAGGTTGAGATAATACATACGTGAGGAAAAACTAGTCGTTGTCGCATTCGCGTTTGTGGCATTCTTCAAACTAAATTTCATGACGTCTGGCATTTATTGCGTATTTTAGTGACCAAATTATTAACTACCCATTTAGGGTGATTGTATCTTTGCATTTCCGTTTGCTTTATTTGAGGTGTGCTTTTGTTATGTACAAGTCAAGTGATTGGTTGTTGTTTGAAATCCCGTGGTAGCTACGCTAGATGTGCATGTTGACAAGGCGACTACCTGCCCATTACCCACTACCACATCTATACTGGCCAGCCTATGCTTGAAGAGTAGTTCCATGCACTTCGTGTGGAGCCGACTACGGTCAAGGCACCGCATTGTGTGCATTTGATTCCCCAAATACAGCGTGCTTGTGTTTGCTTGTGTAGAAGTGTGAGCCGGCTCCGGTGAGCTAACTTGGCTCTTGTCCACATACCACTCGGGCTTATTGCTTCGGTTATACATGATGTTGTGTGTATGGATGGAGCTGTGGGTAGTGCAACGCAAGCCTTCCGTGGTCCCTCCGTAAACACAGGCGTCTTGTGGCTGTCCTAAAGAGGCCGCAGTGAAAGGCAAATCCGGGATCCCATGAGGCCAACCAATATCTGGTTGAAAAGCAAGCACGTTGAGTGAAGTTGCTACGGTTATGTTGAATAAGTGGTGTTGTCCCGTAAATTCGTCAACATAGGAAGGGGTAAATAAAGTCTTCGAAATAGCTTACTTTGTGAACGGAGTAAGGTCCTCTGGAAAGACAGGAGGCAGTGTCTTTATTAAATGGCGAGTAAATTCACCACGCCACTGTGTTGTTTAACTAGCAGTTGGGGTTTTTTGTAGGGTGAACACCTGCCCTGTGAAAACCCAACATACCCTTGAACACTGCTGCTAGACCTTTCGCTGGAACAGCACAAACCCGGACACCCCAGCTGGCACCAAGTGAAGATATACCGCAAATTTATCCTGCACCAAAGCCAATCTGGGGAACTGGTTTCTAGGTAGCGAATGCGTTCACATCTGAGGCCAGCCTTGTAATACAGAAATATGCTACTACCCCTTACATTTCTGTTATTCCGAAGCAGCGACATACCAGCTAACTTGACCAAAGGATAAGCGATCTCAAGGCCTAACCTGGTCTCTGCAATTCTAATGAGATCCTGTGGCGGTGACGTCTGGCGTTTTATAAGTCCTGCTAACATAGAAACTTTGATTGCTATTATGAAAGCAGGATATTGTTCTAGATGGCAGAAGCATATGTTTGGACGACAAATTTTGTTTAGTGTTAAGCCGACGGTTTGTCGGTCGGCCGCTAATCGTATTTTGCATGAGTCATTTTTTCTTAGCTTTCAGGCAACCGGTAAATTGCACGGAACATGACGGAGCCAGTTGTACACTCGTGTGTTTCCTGTCTTGTCAGGTGTCGCGAGTGGGTTGTGGCCATTACCCTACGGGATGGTGGTGGCAAATATGTTATTAAGCTTGAAAGTTCCAACATGTGCTGAAAATAGTAACCTTGCGCTTGCTATAATTAGCCAAATCCCGGTAGGTCATCATTATCATTATACGTGTCAGCTAGAGGTGGGGAACACCTCAGCTACTGTGCCACAATACATAACTAACAAGGAGAATAAATAATATGGTTGAATGCTAGCTGAGCTACCAGCAACGAATAGGCATCGTTTCGGTAAGCTACCAGCCCGCTACTAGGCAAAAAGAAAAATTATTATGTTTTACGCTAAGAAATGAGGTCGTAGGTGGAGGGAAGGCTAAAAGGAATGGGGAGGGACAAAGAAACTCACAGCTGGAACGCCACTGAGGTCGGCTCCTTGCCATGTCAGCAAGTGTATCCAGCCAAACGCGTTCACCGTCTTTTGGACCCCAACCAGGGAGCCGCGCCTCTCCAACCCAGGCCAGCACAAAAGTGAGGGCCTTCATTCCTTTTGACCAAGTCATCGCTTGGCCACCCCTCCTCTTCTTCCATTCACATCCCCGGTGAGCAAATAACGCGAGTAGTAGAAGTCGATGGGCTGGCATGCGCAACACGTGGCCCAGCCATCGGAGTCTGGTGCGTGAAATGACGGTGCTGAGCAGTTCATTTCCTTTTTCTGTGCCGCAAACAAGGCGTCGAACACGCTCGTTACTCACGCGGTGTTCCCAAGATAAGTGAGCCAAACTGTGAAGGCGCCGATGGTCGAACGTAAGTAGCCTCTTCACGTCCGCCGATCTTAGGGGCCAGGTTTCGCAACCATACAGTAAGGTCGAACGTACCGCTGCATTGTACACTCTACCCTTCAGGTCTAGAGTAATGTCGCGCCACCGCCATAGGTGGCGAAGGTTAGCAAAAGCACTTCGGGCTTTTGCTATACGGTTCGTGATCTCGTTTTCGATCCCAAGAGCGCTGATACAACTTCCTGATAGTTGAGTTTCCGAAAGACTTCTAGCTGATCCCCACCAAGCGTCAGCGCAGGAGGCGATCCTTGCCAATATTGGAGGAACGTTTTGCACTTCGATGGTGTAAAGCAAAGCTCGAAGCGGCTGACAGCCAGTGCTAATCTGTCCAGTGCGACACAACGTAAGGTCCAACCTCCTTCCGATGGAATCCCGGTAGGTAACTTGCAATGCTGCTCCAACAATCTATCCAACGGGACTTCTGTCTTTCCTCTGGAGTGAAGCACGAACTGTAATGTTTTTAAGCCGCAGCCGTTGCAGTTTGCTGAAGGAATGCTTGTTATTGCTTTAGAGAAAGTGTCGTCCAGAGAAAGTACAAATATAAGCGTGATACAGTGGGCTAGTGGTTAGGGAGCCGTTGAAATTGCATAATGCAAGTATGTAACACGTGTAAGGGTATGTTACAGAGACGCCAGCGGCGTAGGTCTTCCCAGCTTGTTAGAAGAGTGGAGCGGAAGCAGGCTTACGAATGGAAAGAAGCGGGTGGTAAAGTAGGCTTAGTGCTATTGTGAAATGAGCCAGCGCATACCAAGGTATAGCGCAGCAGATTGGTAGATGCAAAACATCCTAGCAGGTTGAGTAGGATGTTCGCTAGACAAGGGGATGGAGTGCCACTGAGATAGCTAGACACACGTTGCAGCCGCATTCCCACTTCGTGTGAAACCTTTCCCGTTACTTTTAACGCAGTGTTATACATAAGTATATTTATTGGTGCTCCAAGCTTATTCATATGTGCATCTAGCGCTGTACGACTTAAGTTACTCCAGCTTGGGACTAATTACGTGCGCTCAGTAAAATATTGTCACGGCAATCCACCATTCGCGATAGATCATATTCTAAACGTTTGACGCAATTGGATGGTGAATGCCGCGGAACACATGGACACGACTTTTGGCGCCAGAAATTATTTCCATATACATAAATATGCCGTTTATTCGAAGCGCCCAAGTTCGCCCGATTTGGGACGGATGAGAGGCGCTCAGCTGCAAGTTGCTCCTGTATTGCCCTGTCTGCGCTTAAAATTTTATAATTGCTTTTAACGCAGATTATTGGCCAATGCAGGGGTACGCACTTACGCTGCCTCCGGTGATTTAAATTAGAACGCGGTATAAAAAACGCAGCTTCGCTTCAGTATGCGTTTTACCGATATTGTATGCACCGAGTACGCAAATTTACATCGGTAAAAAAGGAACACACTTGAGACAAGTGCTTACATCGGAAGACCACAACAATTTCAAACTTATAAGAAATATACATTGCTACAGCGTTTTCATAGAAAGGAGTATTCATTCGATTGGTCCACCAGGGCACAACGTGAGAAACGTTTAAGTAACTCCTAGGCATCACACTCGTATGTTGGTGTTGTTGCCTATATCCAGTGTTTCGAAAGATGTATCACTGCTGTGATGTAGTGGAAATGAATGCCTTTGTCTGTTCTGAGGATTTCTCCTTCAGAAACTACGAAAATCATTCGCCGACCTTGATGTAGACTTAAAACATAGGAGCAAGTAAAAATGATCAACTTCACGACGGCCGTACACTATTCACACGTGAATGCTCGTGAATATTGCTTTATCTGCTTAAAATGAGATCTCGAAAGTAATTTTGTCCAATAAACTTAAAAGAATGTTTACACAGCCAGTGGTGGGTGATCTCGGCACAACACCTACCCGGTGTCCTGCTTAATCCATGGACAACTGTTTCATCGTCGGGGCTTCCGGCAGCCGCTCTGTCGGTCACCGCAAGGACATGCACCTCCAGCTAAACCGCCAAATGATTGCTATGTTCCGCAGATGCCTCAGCACGCAGCTGATCCTGCATGCACACACTCAGTGGTGCAGCTTAAGAACGCGCAAATCTAAGCATATGATGTATACCTGCTGTTGCACGCTAAAAAGAAAGCACGCTTTATGTCACTTTATCACTTACACGTTTCTTGCGTTGGACACCGAAACTAGAGCAACCGCCACTAGACTTGAGCCATTCATCATCTTTTGCAAAGGGAGGGGCCATATTCCTCCGGTGCAGCATTACAGACACTTCCGCGTCCAAGCAGTATGGCGAACCGTACTACTGCCGCTTAGACGTCTGGATGTTCATATCACAACCGTCTAGTAAGAGGCAGATGTAGGGGCGGTAAATAAATAAATAAATAAATAAAGTTTTTATTCTCGACAAGGCGAGGTACGCCTTTACAGGCATGATCATTATGACGTAACAATGCGTGGTCAAGCATGTGCAGGAATCCGTTATGTTTGCCATGCCAGTTTATGTTTATGTAGGGGAGTATGTAATTATGTAACTGTCTGTGTGTGGGTGTGTAACCATGAGGTTCCTGGTTGTAACTGTGCTGCTCTAATTTTGATTCTCATGTCGGGAAGAATATGAGTTCCGGAGCGGCGTAAGTAAGTACGGCTGAACGGAAGCTGCACTTATAGACTTTGTACCTTTTAAAGTGTTGCTCTAAAGTCCGTGAACGGGTTACCATCGATCTAATGAAGAAGCGGTAGATCAATTGTGGCGTAATACAAAGTACATTCAAAAAAGCTATTGTGATGTATATGTAATATCCATGAAGAAAAATATGTAAAGGTTGTCTAGCCAGCGACTTATTATCACAATTATACATAACTAAATGCATTTTTGCTCTCGGCAACGTGCGGCTTGCGATTAAACATCTGATCATTGTAATAGTAAGACAACTGATCACAAAAGGGCAAATAGCATAATAAGAGTTTCATATATGTAGATCCTTAAACGTAGGTATGTAGGTAGGTGTGTTACTTGTGTTTATAAATTTAATGCTATTTTTGAATAAGTTCCATTGCGTCCTTGTTGTATGAAGAAATGTTAGACGTCTGTGGATTTGTTAAGCTTGTCAGCGTAAGCTGACATTGATATTTTAAATTATGAATTAGAGGCACAATTTCCAACCGCCGGAATTTAAATAAAAAGGAAAAGTAGTTTTATTTTCGGCTAGGCGTGGCACGCCATTAAATGCAGGAGAAAAGTAAGAGTACAGCCTTTGACCAACTAATGTGCAATAGTATAAAAGGATTTCATTTTAGTTAGATGCGTAACTGTTGTTATGTAGCTCAGGGCGTTGTTTGTTTTGTAAATGTGTTGCTGGACATTTGAAAAAGTTTGTTCGCGTCGCCAGTGCCTAAAAATGCTAAAGGTCTGTGGATTTAAACGATTGCCAGAATAAGCGAGGGCAGTGTCTTCTTTAGTGAAGAGCCACAATTGCCACGTTGCCGTGCTTTTAAGCACATATGTGGCTTTTTATAAGTAATACGCTTACCAGGCTTTAACCCACCACGTCCTGGAACACCGCTGCCGAACTACATTCTGTTACGGGTCAAACCCCAACCACGTTGCTAATACCATGGGGCTGCCCAGTAGTAGCAGACCCAGCAGGGTACCTTAGTGATGGCGACGTTTGCTGGTTGGTTGGACTGAAGTGAACAAGTGACCTTTAGACTCTAACATTCTAGTCCAATGAATCTTTAAAATTGTGTTTTAGTGTTCTAAAAACCTATCAACCGCTTGCCGCCGATCCGAATGCACGTAAATACGGTTAACGAAATGTTGCATATTCGGTAAATTACTTATACAAAAAAATCAACTCCAGTATGTCTAATATTGCATAGTGCGCGCATTGTAGTGCTAAAAGTCAATTTTAGGGGGCCTGCTTTCATGGATGCTGTATGTAGCTAATTCGCAGTCTTGGAAGTCCGTTTGAGACATTTGATTTCCGCAACTTAAATCCTAAAAGCTATCATTTTTGACAAGCTTGTCGGCACGAGCGTCCGATAAGAGTCGGTGGGTCCTCTTTTAAGCGTCTCATCGGCGTTCTGTCTAGGTATTGTCAGACGCGAAACAGTTCACAGAAAAACGTTCAGCAAAGCGGTTTTGAAATGCATGCTAACTAGTGTCCACTCCAGCAGCTGTGTACGATGGGTCGCAAATGTGCCAATACTCAACTCGCGTTACTACGCGTCTACGTATCGATGGTAAAAATAATCCACGTGTATAATGCATGCGGCTTTATCTGCCTCAAACATGAGCAACACTAATGCAACAATAGTAACTAAAGTAGGAATTATTCATCATAAGGTAAAAATATAATCATACTGTTTCGGAGCCAATTTATTAAAAATACCTGCCGTCCACTGAGTGTCTACTCCTGGACTAAATAATTAGTCTCTTATTGTGCCGACAGGAGAGCATCGGAATTTTAATGTGAAACGCATTATTAATATGATGAAAATAGAAACACGGGGTTTGTGAGTTTCATAGCAGTTGACGCATCATCGCAACCACATTTAAGGTCCTTCTTTAACAGCGAATATCTTGTAAAATCATAGGAATGTTATGTCGAATTATGGGACCTGTGGGTTATCTTTCTACCCAAATATATGGACTGCGAGCCCACCCATTGAAGCATAGTTTTCGCCAATTGACAAACAGCAAATGGAGATGAAGCTAAATGGCTTTATTTGTCCATGGATGTTGTTTGCTAATGGTCTAAACCTTTCTCGGTGCCATTTATGGCTAAAAAGCTTTCTTTTTAACCATACATTCTGTCAGCGCAAGTGATCTTTAGAGCATCATGAGTGACGAATAATTAGGCACTGTGGCAGCAGGTACTTACAAGTTTGTAATCGATTTCCGCGCAACCCTAACAGAATACGCATCCCTTCCGCGCGAGCAGCGAGAACTTGGGCCCTAGTGTGAGCGTTGTAACTTCCTAAATGACCAAATTTTTGGCCACCCGCAGTCTAAACGTACACCTTATGGGCGACATTTTGGTTACTCAAAATATTTTCCAACACCCCTTAAAGTTCCAAAATGAAATTTTCAATGTTAAGAGATGGTAAACCTGAAGCAGGAAACTACCTGCTAGTTGTAAGTACGCAACGCGGTAGGCGTAAAGCCCAACCCTGAATGATTTTGAATAACCAAAACTCGACCAAAGGCAACTAAACTCGGATGACTTTTAGTCAAGCCGTATGTTATAGCTGTTGCCACCTCAACATATATCGTGATTGTGCCACCGCCCGAGCCTCTATACTACGAACATAATCCTCGGAGTCAAATGCTATTACAACGCCATTGGGTCCAACTACACCGGTATTAATTGGCACCACATGTGCCACTGATGGAGCCTGTATACTACGACCACCACCTTTGGAGCTGTGTGCTATTCCAACCCACTTGGGTCCTATTACATTGGCAGCATGCGTGCCGCTAGCCCAGTTAATTGTTAAAAATGCTTTAACCCCGAAGGATAGCAGAAACCGCGACAATAACTAAGCTTTGCATTTAACAGAAAGCAGCGAGAAAAGGTTCTGCGTTGTTCATTATATCCGCGCCATGGACTCGCATGTCCCATGCATGGTATCATTGCACAAAGCCGTATTCATCGGCTAAAATATAAAACAGTATTGCAAACGTATAGCCTACTGCCAGGCAATGGAATAAGAGTTTTTAGCTGAAAAGTATTTTCCTTCTCAGCGGTTGCTTTCCAGGCTGGCACTTATGTCGACGTTACAATAAAGTGAAAATAGGAGGTAAGTTGCACAGCATAGCTTACATTGGCACCGCACTCAGCACAATACCTCTGGTTGCGGGGAACTCGACAGCTCCTTTCCGACAACGTACCGATGAAAGGTAAGGAAAAAGCTCATCAGTATCAAGTGCAGGTGTAATATGCTAAGGTAGGGTTTGATGACCTTTACGCAAAAAGGTGGTAATCTCATTCTGACTTCCTGCGCAGGACATAAATAAATTTCAAGCAGGCATTTACCTTCACGAATTTCCATAAAGCAAGAAGAAACAACATTATAACAGAATTTACTGAATTCAGTAATTTCGCGTATTCTCCTCAGCTGTTTACATACAATGAGCGGAAAACAGTGCGATGTTAACAGCAAAAATTCAAAGCGGTCGAAGGTCTTTAGGCTCACGTGACCTGTTCCGAGGAAAACGCAATCGCTAGCCTCACCAGGGTAGGGCTAGCGCGGTCACGAAATCCGTTTGCTTGCATAGCTTTGGCTTCAGCCGCCGAATTGCTGCCGCCTCCGCAAACTGTAGTAAACGGGGATAAGCCTGTTTACTAACTACCCTGAAATTGCCACGTGGGTTCTGGCATTCAGGGCATTCTAGTATGTGGCGGGCAATAGAGCTAGTTGGTAGCTTCGGACCCTTAGCAATCATGTTTCGCGGAACATGCTCTGCAATCCTCGCTGACAGCCTTCTCTCAGTTCGGCCTACGTACTTGCTACCGCAAGTACAATTAAAGAGGTAAATGCAAGAGGCGGTAACTTTAGAGTCTGGTCTGTCCAGTTTGGATTTACAGAGCAGCCTTCTGACTTGATGCAATACCACTAGCTCAGCCGCATGGTAACACTTCTTAATCGATTGACGGAGGCGATGCCTGCATCTTCGGTCAACTTGATCTCCTTTGAAGGGCAGTGTAATGAATACTATTTTCTTTGGGACATCGGTCGGTGGTTTATCTCCTGATCGTACCTTTGCGTGTCGAGTTATAAATCGCGCTGGATACCCATTCTCTTGTAGCGTCAAGGTGACTCGTTCTAGTTCATGTTCGATTGTGTCTAATGAGCAAATTTGGCGAGCTCTAGCAAAAGTGGTACGTACTAGAGCTCGTTTATAGTTCATTGGGCAAAAGCTATTAAATTTCAAGTATTGCCCCGTCCATGTTGCTTTTCTGTACACAGATCGAACGAGTGTACCATCTGGCTTTCTCTGTAAGTTAACATCTAGGAAGTGGAAAGATCCGTCGGACTCGTTTTCCATTGTGAACTTGATGGCTGGATGGCACATATTCATCAGTTTCAGTAAGTGCGCCGCCTGTTCAGGTGTGTCAACGACGATGAATGTGTCGTCTACATACCGCAATAAAGGTGTACATTTTGTAGGTAAGAAGCTAACACAGTGTTTTCCAAGTTTCCGAGGAAGATTTCAGCCAAAACTGGGCCCAATGGGCTGCCCATGGCCACGCCGTCGATTTGTCGATACAGGGCTCCATTGAACCGGAACTGAATATCTTTTGTGCATAGGCGCAGTAATGATTTTAGCTGGAGCGCCGGGAACCCAACTTTATCAGCGTGTCTGGCTATTATATCTAGTGCTTCTTCCATAGGTACGTTCGAGAACAATGATGATACATCGAAAGAAACCATGTATTTTCCCTTTACATTCCAATTACTTATCTTGTTGACAAATTCAAAAGTGTCTCTTAGACTGTAGCTCGTCAGTTCCCTCCGGATGGGCTCAATACGTTTTGCTAGCCATCGCGCTAATTTTTGGTATGGTGTGTCTACCATTGAGACGATGGGACGCATTGGGACACCTTCTTTATGAGTTTTCGGTAGGCCATACATGTGGGGAAGTCATGATCCCCGGGGCGTAACTGAGTCATAGTTTTGGCATCCATCAATCCGGCCTTCACTAGCTTCTTCAATTCACGGACTATTAACTTCTCTGTCTGTTCAGTTTTGTCTCGGTTTGTTACATCCTGAACAAAACGACTAGAATCCGCAAGGATTGTTTGGACTTTCTGAATGTACTGTTGCTTTTCCAAAATCACAACTCCTGATCCTTTGTCTGGTCGCAGTATTACGAGATTTTCATTTCGCCGCAGTTGCATCAAGGATTCCCAATGATCCTTCGTAAGGATTCTGCACTTTTCAGTTTCACTGACACAGAATTGGTTGGCCAAATCTACCATTTTAGCTCTAAACCAGCCGCTTGCATCCTCGCTGACCGGTGTTAAACTGGACAGTTGTTCGTACAGATGCTCAAACTGAGCTTCAATCCCTATTCTGTCACATCTGTTTGGTGGAACTGAAAAATTGAAACCAAGGGATAAAGCTTCAAGTTGGTGACGACTCAACGGAGTGGTTGATAGATTTAACACATACTTCTCAGGTTCTAACGGCAACTGATCGTTGAAACATTCCCGTGACATGGAGCTCATTAGGTGCTTTCTAGTATTTGTACGCGTTTTTAGCAACAAAGTGCGAAGGAAGTTGAAGAATTTTGCACGGCATACAATGTTTAAGCAATTGGGTACTTGGTCCACACATCTCAATCTGGCGTTTAATTCATCAATGCGCTGAGCACTCGCTTCGATGTGGGATTTAGTTATTCTTCGCAAGTTTCGGGCATTGACGGGTAAATTGTCCTTGCGCAATGACTTCACAAATTGACGCGGGTAAGTTGACTTTTGCAGGCATTCACGGTAAACGATCGCACGCATTGTCTCACGAGCAATGCAACAGCGTATTTCCACTAATTTGTCCAACGAGCGAAATGTATCAAGAGGGAGGATGCAAGCGGCTGGTTTAGAGCTAAAATGGTAGATTTGGCCAACCAATTCTGTGTCAGTGAAACTGAAAAGTGTAGAATCCTTACGAAGGATCATTGGGAATCCTTGATGCAACTGCGGCGAAATGAAAATCTCGTAATACTGCGACCAGACAAAGGATCAGGAGTTGTGATTTTGGAAAAGCAACAGTACATTCAGAAAGTCCAATCAATCCTTGCGGATTCTAGTCGTTTTGTTCAGGATGTAACAAACCGAGACAAAACTGAATAGACAGAGAAGTTAATAGTCCGTGAATTGAAGAAGATAGTGAAGGCCGGATTGATGGATGCCAAAACTATGACTCAGTTACGCCCCCGGGGATCACGACTTCCCCACATGTATGGCTTACCGAAAACTCATAAAGAAGGTGTCCCAATGCGTCCCATCGTCTCAATGGTAGACACACCATACCAAAAATTAGCGCGATGGCTAGCAAAACTTATTGAGCCCATCCGGAGGGAACTGACGAGCTACAGTCTAAGAGACACTTTTGAATTTGTCAACAAGATAAGTAATTTGAATGTAAAGGGAAAACACATGGTTTCTTTCGATGTATCATCATTGTTCACGAACGTACCTTTGGAAGAAACACTAGATATAATAGCCAGACATGCTGATAAAGTTGGGTTCCCAGCGCTCCAACTCAAATCATTACTGCGCCTATGCACAAAAGATATTCAGTTCCGGTTCAATGGAACCCTGTATCGACAAATCGACGGCGTGGCCATGGGCAGCCCATTGGGCCCAGTTTTGGCTGATATCTTCCTCGGCCACTTGGAAAACACTGTGTTAGCTTCTTACCTACAAAATGTACACCTTTATTGTCGGTATGTAGACGACACATTCATCGTCGTTGACACACCTGAACAGGCGGCGCACTTACTGAAACTGATGAATATGTGCCATCCAGCCATCAAGTTCACAATGGAAAACGAGTCCGACGGATCTTTCCACTTCTTAGATGTTAACTTACAGAGAAAGCCAGATGGTACACTCGTCCGATCTGTGTACAGAAAAGCAACATGGACAGGGCAATACTTGAACTTTAATAGCTTTTGCCCAATGAACTATAAACGAGCCCTAGTACGTACCACTTTTGCTAGAGCTCGCCAAATTTGCTCAATAGACACAATCGAACATGAACTAGAACGAATCACCTTGACGTTACAAGAGAATGGTTATCCATCGCGATTTATAACTCGGCACTCGAAAATACGATCCGGAGGTAAACCACCAACCGACGTCCCAAAGAAAAAAGTATTCATTACATTGCCCTTCAAAGGAGATCAAGTTGACCGAAGATGCAGGCATCGCCTCCGTCAATCAATTAAGAAGTGTTACCATGCGGCTGAGCTAGTGGTATTGCATCAAGTCAGAAGGTTGCTCTGTAAATCCAACCTGGACAGACCAGACTCTCAAGTTACCGCCTCATGCATTTACCTCTTTAATTGTACTTGCGGTAGTAAGTACATAGGCCGAACTGAGAGAAGGCTGTCAGCGAGGATTGCAGAGCATGTTCCGCGAAACATGATCGCTAAGGGTCCGAAGCTACCGACTAGCTCTATTGCCCGCCACATACTTGACTGCGCTGAATGCCAGAACCCACGTGGCAATTTCAGGGTAGTTAGCAAACAGGTTAATTCCCGTTTACTACAGTTTGCGGAGGCGGCGGCAATTCGGCGGCTGAAGCCAGAGTTATGCAAGCAAACGGATTTCGTGACCACGCTAGCCCTACCCTGGTGAGGCTAGTGATTGCGTTTTCCTCGGAACAGGTCACGTGAGCCTAAAGACCTTCGACCGCTTTGAATTTTTGCTGTTAACATCGCACTGTTTTCCACTCATTGTATGTAAACAGCTGAGGAGAATACGCGAAATTACTGAATTCAGTAAATTCTGTTATAATGTTGTTTCTTCTTGCTTTATTGAAAATCATCCAACTGATATTCCGCAGTTCAGCAATGGCTGTTAGGTGGTTATACAATTTTGTGCGATTGTTATTGTGACGACCATTGGGGAGGTCGTTCCCATTGAAGTCGGTAGACCAACCTGAAGCTGAACAACGCAACTTCTATGTTTGCTTACTTCTATCACAGTTGCTGACTCAACAAAATGTGAGAGGATTCCAAGTGTGGCGTTGACACGACGTTAGTGATTGTTCGTTTGTCTCCACACCCATAGGCGACCCTTTAATCAGTTATCGCTCCATTGTCTCCATGTATGGCGTTATGTAAAGGTCATAGGAACCTATGTATTCATAGGATAATTAGGCTTCACTTCCATATGATCGCCCATACGTGTTGAGACGTTTTGACAAGTGGCTCTCCAAATGGAACCATTAGAAGCATAGTCAATGCAGATGGAACCTCCCTATTACGTCCATGGACTGGCATGCTATCCTCATGAAATCGGCATTACTCAACAAAGAAGCACCTAAATGTGCTACAATGACTACCGTGTTTATACATGCCACATCGTCCTGCTAAAATAATCGCGAGACCGATAACTACTGACGACGCACGCATTTTACTCTGGTAATTCAGGTGAGTACTTAGAACAGACAAACACTGTTGTCTCACCCACGGGCGTTCCTACATTGTGTTTGCAATCATTTACAAACGAAACCGCGCCCACTAATCCGGCTATGCCTCACTATTTCAACTAGTCTTAGAAGTAGTCATGTGTGCAAGCGGTGACACAGGTTGTTATCGACTTGGGAACTATTCGGAAATATTTTGACATTGGAAAGTAGGTAATTCCGGAGGCATTGTTGAAGGAGGAAAATTGCTCCAAGCTTTATGCTTACTATGCGTATGCAATACGCGTAGGCACCTCATATCAGGACAGTAGGGTCACTTGATATTTCAAGCTTATCACTCATTTGGAAGTAACGTGTAAATATCATGTTGAAACGCAGGATTGACATGCGTCTTACGATCTTAACATAACGGCAGCTCCATGGGTTCTGTCGCTGTAACTGATTACCGAAGTGACCCACAGGTGTGGCGACGAACGAACACTCACTAATGTCGCGTCACCTCCACATTAGGAACCCTCCACTTCGGAACAGTCGCTACAGATCCACTGATGGTCTTACCTACACAGCAAAGTTGACCTAAGTATACAATGCGCCGAATACATCAGCAATACGTAGCTAGGCTATTCACATGAGGGTACGGCCAACTGAAAAAACACAGCACGAGCAATTTGTTGCTGTAAAGCTTTTAACAAGTCTATTTGCAAAGCAGTAATAGCTTTACCTCCTTCATGCGAATTACTGCATTGGTTCTGATTACCTCACACTGCCTTAACAATCACACGCATATCCTAAGCGAAATCACACACCTATCGATTCTCCAGCTTGCTCGCAGTGGCATGATAACACCATGCATACCGCATCCCGTGCGGCCAGATAGGCAAGCGAGCAAGGAAAGCAACCGTGCAGTAAACACGTAAGCGTACTAAGCTTCTCTTCCAACAGCCTGCAAGGGTTTCAGCCTCAACACAGTCAAACAATCCGCTGCCTAGCACTACTCAAAAACAGTATTTCCTAAACATGTTTACAAATTTAGACGAGCTGCAAGCAATTCACGTTAGCGAAACGTGGTACCCTGCGGATATACTAGACCGTAATCCAATTACCACCTTTAACATCTTTTTCCTAATGATCGCTGTAAGAGGAAAGGTGGAGAATGCCGCATGCAACTCCATCACATATGTACAGCTGAGCGGTTTGAACATCCACCGCTGGCAAATGTCCCTGATTCTCTCTGGTTCTCCGTCACAGGAGCCACGGTGTACTTGCATCTGTACGCAACCCGCCACATTCATCAACCATGAGTTTTGTCCGTATCACCTCAGCTTTCGAGCTTGGATCGGAATTGACGCACAAACAATGGATACTTGTAGATGCTTTCAACATACCAAAAATACACTGGTCCTCCCAGGTCTCCTTGTCTATACACAGAGCCTTCATTTATTCAGTCAGAAGTAGTTGGGTTACTATACCAACTAGGTTGACGAATAGATTAGACGTGATGGGTATGGCCAACGTACAGAGAGACGTTTCAGAGAACATCTCTGGTAACGAGGGCAACATGATACTCTTAACCTTCACCGTTAAAGTGGCTACCAAACAATTACCTCCCTTCTACTACACCAGCCGCCGTATTAACTGGAAATCCTTCCGTCAAATAATCCGGTCCTGCAATTGAGATACCTTCTTTCTTTCTAACAATTCACGCACAGCTGTGGAGCACTTCTATCATTGGTTTCAGCAAGCCATAACTCTTGTTGCTGCACAAGAAAAAGGAATCAGTGACGTTTATAAAGAAGCAGCCGAACGTTCAATGAGTCAGAAACCTCGCAAACCGATCGCGCGCTGAAAGTGGATAGGATACTTGACAATGATTCCACAGATGTACTGACTCAGCTCTGAAATCAAACACTTACAGTTGCTGGGGAGAACACATGAAGCCCAAGCAACCCTACGAATGACATGTAAAGCAAAAGAGCTGATCTGACTTCTCCGTCGAAGAATTAACAAACGCTTTTGCTTATTCACTGAAATGGTGGACGACATCCAGGCGCATTTAGCTCTTTCTTCTCCAACTACACGACCCTTGACACTAACTATATGATTACACTAAGGCTCCATCTAAAGTACCGTTGCTCTCCACAATATCCACCAGGCAACAAATTCTATTCAACTGTGCTCAATTCTGGAAGCTGATGGCATCCCACACCCGCCATGAAACTGGGAGGGCCTGATATGTCACTTCTCCTTTTGTATATTTTTGTCGTTTCACTGAAATCCAAGTAATTTGCATATTAATAGAACGCTTCATTCATCAGCCCTCGCCACAAAGGCTGCGCAAAACAGGCAATGGACAATAACGGGCCAAGCCAAAACTCTTATAGTAGTTTGGCGGTTGTCGATTTGGTGATTAGAATCAACCAAGTGTGCCAACACGGCGCTCATTACAGTTGTTCTCCCACCATTGCGTAGATTAGCTGGACAATGCTCACGTATTCTCTCAGACAGCCTCCTAGTTATTCTTCCGATGTAACTTGATCGACATAAACAAGAGAAGGAATATACACAGTAAGAAGCACATGACAGACTTCCTTGGTCATGTGCTTCTTGCTGGGTATATTCCTTCTCTTGTTCATGTCGAGCACCATCGCAAGGAGGCTGGACTTTACCGTGGTGCGATGGTTTGTGTGCCTCAGTGATCCATTGACCTATGCTGTGTGGTGCCTTTTTGCACCTTCAGAGCCACTCATACTAGATTGGTCAATGATTAGAGGCCAGACAAACACAGTCTCCTGGTCCTCCAGGTTGGGGGTTGGAATGACGTGGCTCCTTATTCCTTAAAACGGACTCCTTGTAGCTCAACGCCAAACCCGCTGCCTCGCGATCAGATTTTTGAACCAAAGGCTTTGGTTGAGAACCCTAATCGTTCTCCTGTCTAGGCCTGGACAACCTGACAGTATCCTGCCCATGCAATACAATGAATTTCTCTTCAAACAGTTTATCGATGCTCTGGTCACCGCAGAGGATAATCAACGGTGCCCTATCTGCTGGATCGAGCAGGGTGGATAGGGGTTTGAATGCTACTGCTCAAGACTTCCCATCTTCTTATTCCGCCTCTTACGCTTTTTCACCCTTATCGTCCAGTGCCAGCTTCACTTTTATCGCCCCTGTATTCAACCCCCTAATTCTTGGCCCTCCCTCACCTTGCATGGCTAGGCTTTTACCTTCTAGTTTCCACTCCCATGTGAACGCGTTGCGTCATTCCTGTCCTGTCGACAAGCCCATGTCCAACAAAGCGGCCAAGCCCAGTTCATCGACTTCCATTTGGAGCCCTCACTCCTCCTTCAGATTGGCATGCCTCACTGTTCGCACATTGCTACAAATCGGTCAACAGACAGCACTTGCGCGAATATTAGAGACCTTCTCGATCGATAGTTGCTGCTTATCGGAGACCCGCCTGCAAGATTCGAGCTCTGTGCTCACTCTGCGATCACCTTCCGGTGACACTAGCAGCACCTTCTCATTGCACCTACCCAGTGACGATGCAGCTTCGAACGCCGGACAAACTGGCGTTGGTATTACCTTGAGTCCCCGGGCTGAATCTGCAGTGCTTGATTGGATTTCAATCAATAGCCGGATGTGTGCGATCCGATTGGTTGGCTCGTTCATAGCTTCGAAGTCGCGCGGGACTAACAGATGTCTTTTCCTCACCGCTGTCTATGCATCCACAAACTCCAGCGATCACTCGGGAAATGACGACTTCTATAGTCACAGAACGAGCTCCTTCGCCGCAGATGAAGTTCGGACACTGTACTGCTGGCTGGAGATCTGAACGCACAAGTTGGAGAATTATCCAATGATGAGCTGCATCTGGGGCGGCCAACATGGTGTAGGCTCCCGTAATGATAACGGTGAGCGGTTACTTCATTTCTGTGAAGATACTCGCTTATTTCTTGCGAGCACTAATTTCCGACACAGCACCCGCCGGAGGGTGACATGCCGCCCACCAGCTTCGAACGAACTATGAACGCAAATCGATCACATTGCGATAATTTACCGATGGAGTGGCTGCGTCCAAAACTGTCGCTCGATTTGGAGTACAGGTGTGGACACCGACCATGCACTTGTATGTGCTGACCTGCGGATGCGCTTTGGCGGACGCCCACGACGACGTTGTGAGCGCATTGACACCAGCCAACTGGCGAAGCCAGCTGTTCTGAATGCCTATCAAAGTACGCTGTCATGCGAGTTGATACGCTCACTGGATGCAATTGAAGCTCACTGGTCTCATATTCACCAGACCTTACTAGCAGCAGGCAAATCCTCATGTGGTAAGTCTAATCGCCAACATGGACATTGGGTCTCTTCGCAGTCTCTGGAACTTATCGATGCTCGCCGGCATATTCCGGCTGGAAGCGAACACAATGAAACTCGCAAAGAGCTCCGGGCAAAACTCCGTGCTAGCCTGAAGAGAGACCGCGAATCCTGGTGGTCTCATCGTGCATCAGAGATGGAAATGGCCGCTGCCCTTGGTAACCATCGTAAGTTATTCCGCTGATACGGGAAACGGGCAGCAGAGACCTGGTGTTAGTGAAACTATACGTGACGAGAGTGGACAGCCTATCCACAACTTGTCAAAACGCTTGGAGCGTTGGGCTGAGCACTTTGAAAGGCAATTTAATCGGTCGGAATTGTTAGATTTCTCGCCGGCCACTGATCGCCCTGCTCCCTGGGCTGTCCCTTTGGATCCACCCTCTCGCTCAGAAGTCGAACGTGAGATCGCACTGTTGAAGTTAAATAAAGCCGCGGGACCAGATGATCTACCTCCAGCCCTTTTCAAATTCTGGGGACCACCTCTTGTGGATGAGTTTCCAAGTGGCACTGGAGAGATTAGCACTGGCGGTATGTCACTTCGGGCATTATTTTGCACTATCAAAGAGCAAAGCGTTCCTCCAGGATTAGCCTGGATCATCTCCTTCTCTGTCCCTTGGTGGGGATCAGCTAGAAGTCGCAAAAATTCAACTACCTGGGAAGTTTTATCAGCGCCCGTGGGATTGAAGATGAGATCAGGAACCGTATAGCAAAAGCTCGAGGCGCTTTTGCTAACCTTCGCCACTTATGGCGCCAGCGCGACATCACTCTCGCCCTGAAGGGTAGAGTGTACAATGCAGCGGTACGTTCGACCCTACTGTACGGTTGTGAAACCTGGCCCCTTAGATCAGCGGACATAAAGAGGCTAGTTACGTTCGACCACCGGTACCTTCGCAATTTAGCTCACATCTGGTGGGAACACCGCGTGAGCAACGAGCGTGTTCGACGCCTTGTTTACGGTCAAGAAAAGGCTAATGAACCGCTCAGCACTGTTTATTCGCGCACTAGGCTCGGATGGCTCGGCTAGGTGTTACGCATGTCAGCCCACCGGCTCACGCGACGTGCGCTGTTTGTGCGCCTGGGGTGTGATGGAAGAAGAGGAGGGGTGGCGAAGCGATGAGTTGGTCGAGAGGAATGAAGGCCCTCACTTCG
>CALYDF020004161.1:0-21280 GCA_944474145.2 Dicrocoelium dendriticum
CACCGCTAGCATAGCAACGGATGCACCAACCATCTGGTATGCTAATAAAAGCCGAGCACCGCCAGATATTCGTCTGCGTCCAGATGGGCACTTTTTCCTTAAACAATTTTTTGATGTTTTGGCTGTCGTAGAGGAAAATAAACGGCGCCCTATCTGCTGCATCGAACAGGGTGGATAGGGGCTTGGATGCTACTGCTCAGGCCTTCCCGTCTTCTTATACCCCTTCTTGCGCTTCTTCATCCTTATCGTCCCGTCCCAAATTTACTTATATCCCCCATTTTCAATCCCCCAATTCTTGGCCCTCCCCCAGCTTACTTTAATAGTCGCTTGTCTTCTAATTTCAAATCACATACAATCGCAGGGCCTCGCTCCAATCCAGTTGACAAGTCCATGTTCAACCAAGCAGACGACGTTAGTTCATCCGTTTCCCTTTGGAGTCCTCGTGTATCGCTAAGGCTGGCATGTCTCAACGTGCGCACTTTGCTGCAGATTGGCCAACAGGCAGCACTTGCGCGCACACAAGAGACCCTATACGGTTCTCCGCCGTGTATAGTAGTGCATGGTACATCCGCCAAAACAAAAAGGTTTATCCACTGGGACTGGCCGACCCATCCTCAAAATGTTTGGTCCTTTCTCCAGGAAATGAAAAACCCACACACTGGTCCAAATGGAGCTCATTCCGCTATTCCGGAGGCGCTACCTTCATGGGGTCTAAACAAAAGGGTTTAGCTTACCTCGTACTCAGAGAACAATTTACTCACCTGGAATAATATATGCACATGGATCCCCCGTTCCACAACCGAAGACAAACAACTCTGGCGTGATTACCTTCACTGCCTCAAACATTCCTATTCGCCAGTCACATGGAGCTATTCTGATGTCATTTCACGGACAGCGTTGCGCACGTATACGTGGCTATTCCGATGGTCTTCCATGGAATTTTCACTTGGCTATGGAAACAGTTACACTTACTTACATTTGCAGGAATCCCAAATCCAATTTGCGAAGAATGGCGTTTTTACCTATTAAGGACATATTCAGCCGCAATAACCAACTTCACTCACCGACCCCATGACAAGTCCAGCGAGGATAGCTGGACATGGTTTGCGAGCCGAGCATGAATATAATAGAAAAAGCAGGCCTCTATTGACAATGGTGTTACTCACCTGCATCATTATCATTCGACTCTTCAAATCTTGCATCATTGACCGACCTCAACGACTGCTGCCGTATCAGTACTAAGCCATTCGGCCAACCAACGAAGAATTTTGGCTGTCAACCGACTGCGAATAATAAAATGCAAAATCGGTCTATGCGATGCATAACCGACTTGCACTACTGTTCAATGGAAGCTACGGCAGTGTTCCAGGATGTGGTGGGTTTTCGCCTGGCAAGCGTTCTCCCTATAAAAAGCCATTAATGTCCGCTTAACAACACTGCAACGTGGCGGATTTGACTCGCCACAAAATAAAGTCACAGCTAAGCATTTCACACTGACGCAGTCCTCAGCCTTCTACTTTGAACCTGTGCAAGTAATTCTGCTATGAAGAATGCTTTGTTGGAGCACAGCTCACCTCTATCTCGTTATGGTTATTGGTTGCAACAAAACCTTGTTTAGGCTCCTGTGCTCACGGATCACCACCCGGCGAAATTACCCCCAACTTGTGTTTTGACGGATTTTTGCGCGCCACAGCGCCATAATGTCCCTGGGTCTGACTATTATCTGACAGTATGCTCACTCATACGGACAACATCTTTTGTTTTATAACTTTCATTAAAAAGAAATGTTTTAACATTCCACAGAAGCAATGCTTGTATGCATATTTGATCACGCCTTTACAGGTGTGTCTCGTTTTACCGAGAATATACTATTTATTTATTTATTTATTTATTTATTTATCGATCGAAATTTGCTGTTTATCAGAAACCCGCATGCAAGGTTCGAGCTCCGTGCTTATCCTGAAATCCCCACATGCGACACTGGCGGCCCATTCTCATTGCCCCTATCTGGCGATGATGCAGCCTCAAATGACGGTCAAGCTGGCGTCGGCATTGTGTTGAGTCCCCGGGCTGAAGCTGCCCTGATTGATTGGATCCCAGTAAACAGTAGGATGTGCGCCGTTAGATTAGCTGGTTTGTTCCGTGCTACGAAGTCGCGCGGGGACAAACGGCGCCTGTTTGTCATTGCGGCTTACGCCCCTACAAACTGTAGCACTGATCCGGTAAAAGATGATTTCTATCAGCAGCTTCACGAGCTCTTTCGTTACAGAAGAAGCACGGATACTGTGGTGTTGGCTGGCGACCTAAACGCCCAAATCGGAAAATTGTCCTCGGGTGAGCTTCATCTGGGCGGCCAACATGGTGTAGGCTCCCGTAATGATAACGGTGAGCGATTGCTACAGCTGTGTGAAGATGCTCGCCTCTTTCTCGTGACCACTAACTTTTGACGCAGCACCCGCAGAAGTGTGACTTGGCGGCCACCAGCCTCGGGCCAGTCATGGACGCAACTCGATCATATCGCGATCAGTTACCTCTGGAGGGGCTGTGTCCAAAACTGTCGCTCGAGTTGGGGCACGAGCGTGGAATCTGACCACGCACTTGTATGTGCCGACCTCCTGGTGCGTTTCGGTGGACTTCCGCAACGTCGATGTGAACGGATTGACACCAGCCAGCTGGCGGAGCCAGATGTTCTGAATGTGTACCAAGATGCGCTGACATCTGGGCTGAGTAAGCGCCCACTAAACACCGTTGAAGATCACTGGTCGCATACTCGTCAAGCGTTGCTATTAGCAGGCATGTCTTCATGTGGCAAAGCAAATTGGCAAACCGAACATTGGGTCTCTACACAGTCTCTGGAACTTATGGATGCTCGCCGACGTATTCCGGCGGGAAGCGAATACCATGAGACCCGCAAAAATCTCAGGGCAAAACAACGTGCTAGCCTAAAGAAGGACCGCGAAACCTGGTGGTCTAATCGTGCTTCTGAGACGGAAACAGCCGCTGCCATTGGTAATCATCGTAAGTTATACCGTCTGATACGGGAAACATGCAGCAGGAGACCTGGTGTTAGCGAGACCATAGGCGAAGAGAGTGGGCAGCCGATCTACAGCCTGCCAAACTGCTTGGAGCGTTGGGCTGAAAACTTTGCTATGCAATTTAACCAATTTGTGTTATCGCTTTCTTCTTCGGGCATTGAGTGCCGTTCTGCATGGGTCATCTCCTTGGATCCGCCCTCACGCGCAGAAGTCGAACGCGAGATCAGGCTGTGGAAGTTGCATAAGGCCGCAGGGGCAGATGGAATTCCTCCAGCCCTCTTCAAATTTGGTGGACCTGCTCTGGTAGAGGAGCTACACGAAGTGCTAGTAAAATTTGGAAGCAGAAAACAGTCCCGACAGACTGGAAACGCTCCGTCATTGTCCGAATTTTCAAGGGAGGCTCCCGTTTAGAATGCGGCAATCAAAGAGGGATCAGTCTGATTTCGATTGCCTCTAAATTGCGTGCCTTTGGCATTCCCCACAGACTGACTGGCACTCGCGAAACCCAGATTCGTGAAGAGCAAGCTGGATTTCGTCGAGGTAGGGGCTGCATCGACCACATCTTCACATTGCGTCAAGTGTTGGAGCACCGCCATGTTTATTGGCGACCCACCGTTGTCGTGTTTCTTGACATAAAAGGTGCCTTCGACTCAGTCGATCGATATGCCCTTTGGGACTGTCTGCTGAGGAAAGGTGTGCCTGATAAATATGTAAACATTATCAAAGCGCTGTACGCACATAGTTCGGGCAGAGTGAGGGTTTATAGCAAACTCTCCAAACCCATCAGTATCACCAGCGGTGTGAGACAAGGATGCCCGCTGTCACCTTTCCTCTTCAACTTTGCTATTGATGAAGTCAGGGAAACAGCGTTCGCTGGACACGACATAGAAGGTGTGGAGCTACTCACTGGCGAGCGACTTCTTGACTTGGAGCATGCGGACGACATTGCCCTAATCTATGACAGCTCCCAAACATGCCAAACAACACTGGACTGATTAGCACTGGCTGTCAATCGTTTTGGGCTATGCTATGCTCCATTGAAATGCAAAGTACTTCTTCAAGATTGGCAGGGACCCATCCCTGCGCCAACACTTGGTGATGGTCTGCTAGAAGTCGTTCAGGAATTCAAGTACCTGGGCAGCTATATAAGCACCAGTGGGATTGAAGATGAGGTTACGAACCGTGTGGCAAAAGCTCGAGCTGCTTTTTCCAATCTCCGCCACCTGTGGCGCAGACGCGACATTACTCTTGCCCTCAACGGCAGAGTTTACAACGCAGCCGTCCGTTCAACTCTCCTATTTGGCTGTGAAACCTGGCCCATCAGGTCGACAGACATGAAAAGGCTCGTCACATTTGATCATCACTGCCTTCGCAGCTTAGCTCATGTCTGGTGGGAACACCGCGTGAGCAATGAGCGTGTTCGACGTCGCGTATTTGGTGCAGGTAGAGCGAGTTAACCGCTCAGCACCATTATATCACGCACCAGGCTCCGGTGGCTGGGCCACATGTTGCGCATGCCAGCACATCGGTTCCCGCGACGTGCATTGTTTGCGCGTTTTGGGTGCGGTTGGAAGAGGAGAAGGGGAGGCTAAGTGATGACTAGGTCGAAAGCAATGAAAACCCTCACTTTGAAGTTGGCATCGGTTGATGCATCCCGACTGCCTGGCTGGGGTCCTAAGGATGGTGAACACGTTTGTTTGGACACACTTGCTGATTTGGCTAGCAGCCGGCCCCAAAAGCGTTTGTGTTGTGAGTTCCTTTGTCCATCCCCCCTTGTTTAGCATCCCCTGCAATCAGGGTCTCAATCCTTAGGCATAATATGACTTTCTTTTGCGGCAGCTAGTTGGTAGCTCTCCGGAACGATGTCCATCCCTCAGTGGGGACTCAGCCGGAGTGCCACTTTTTGTATTTCTTTACTTGCCTTTTGTATTGCGGTACAATAGCTGAGGTGTTTTCCACCTCCAGCTAACGTGTAAGGATGAGAATGATGAGATGGGCACCCAGTGTCGAGGCGCACAGCCTCTGGACGATGCCCACGCACTTCAGACGGACCTCGAACGTCCACATCAATTGTCCATAGAAAACCACCTTCCATTAAACGCTACGAAACGTCGTGTCCTCTCTACCCGCCTTTCCGCTTATTCTCCTCTATATTACCTGGGAGCGTCTATCCTCCAGGTCTCTTCAGGCGAAAGAACTTGGGTATCATTACTCAGACCAGTCTTTCCGTATCCGCTTCCTGCCGGAAAACAGCTGCTACTGCTAACCGCGTATTGGGGTTGCTGACACGAGCCTTTGCTCAAACTGACACCGGCAATTTTCGCCTCCTTCGTAACGCTTTTCTTAGACCCCACATGAAGTTGGCTATTCAGGCTTGGAGCCCTTGATTGTTGAAGGACCAACGCATACTCGTAGCCACACAACGACGAGCAACCAAACTGGTACGAGGTCGCAAACACCTAAATTAGCCACAACGACTTCACTGCCTTGGCCTCTACTCGCTTAAGTACCCACGTCTACGGGGTGACCTGGTGCTGGTATTCATGATCTTATCTAACCCTGGACATCTCTGTCGCCACCCACACACACTGCAGCAATCGAGCTCCCACCTACGTGGCCACCCACTGAGGCTCACACATCAGCACGGTCGGCTGAACTGCAGACGACAGTACGTCGCATTGCGAATCTGCCGACCGTAGAATGCTGTGCATGTCGATTTAGTCTTGGCACCCACTGTGGCGGACTTTAAGACACGCCTGGACTGTCATCTGGCCGAGTTACACCACGATATTCCCTGATATAACTACCTTCTACTTGATGGAATTTCTTTCCTTTTATTTTCTTCTACCTAATTCCTTTCAAAAGCTGTTTCGGAGGGCGTGGTTGTATGTCACACTTTGAGCCGACGTGCATTCTGTTTAAATGCCGCATAAGCCTGATGAAGATACGAATAACACGCAAGTCCAACCCGCTAAAAGTTTGCTTGGTTTTTCATTAGACTCTACCCGAACTCTTTTTACCCTATGGGTCATGTAAAGCTCCAGCTTTTATTCCCATTCAATGCAATGTTCCAATGTTCCAACACCTCCTGTGTCTTGCGAGGTTTTGGGGTACAGGTTACAATCTCGTTGCCGTCCGCGGCCTGATGATCTAGAATCTGCAAACCACCATCCCCCGGAACACAGTCTGAGGTACCTGCGAGGGGTTGCCGGGGTGCAATCAACGGACATCCATGTAGTATGTCCTCTTCCGAATGTCCGTGAATCCCAGCCACATACAAAAGGTGAGCAGATAGGAGCTGCCACTGCCGACTGAACTCGCAATCGCATTCACTGCCTCGTGTTATGTATACCCGACGTACTTTAGAGCAAGAACATGTAAATAACCAATAAGGCCCATCAGACCGACAACCTTGAACTTTGGAGGCCCGAAAATGGGTTACGAAGACATTCCCTGCGAAATCGCTGAGCTGTGTGAAAACCGAGGCCACTGAGGACCTCCGATGGAATAGAAACAGCACTCATGCAACGCCTAGCTATTATGCTATTTCGTTCGTGCACGATACTGCTTATTCTATCAACGACGCAGGTGAAGAGAGTGAGCAAGGAGGACCTTACCGACAAATACTCCTTCAGATGATGGTTCTCATTCTCCACCCTGTTTGTCATATGGCATCCAAAAAGCACAGCATCCCTTTGTCTGTGAGCCACCCAAGAGTCTGCGTGTTGCAGCCGCGTTGCACACAAATACCGGTGGCCTTCCGAATTACCACGTCGCATCGCGTTTAATATTCTTTCTAATACGGGTGCATCACGGGTATATATAAGGTTATGCAGCTACGCGGTTAACTGGATTCGGCGAGCATCAGATATTCCACGTATGCGACCGCAACGCCGAGTCATGTCCAATGTCACATGGTAACGGCAAAACACGATCTTCGCGTTGGGATAGAAACGTCGAAACGCCCGCAACTGAGCAGCACATTTATCCATCACCGCTGTAGGGCAACGTATGCTGCAAGGCACCATCACCCGCATCGCCTCCACCGCTTGCCCATTGCTTTAAGACGTCTCATCCGGTAATAGGGCGTAGAAAAAAGAAATCCCTAGACCTGTGACGTCCACGAACATGCAATGCCACAATATGTATCCACCATAATTTAACTGGTGTGTCGCATCGCACAATAACACCTCGCCATAACGCTTAACCATGCCACGGACAACAGATGGAGAGAAGAACACATACCGAATCTGGCTACCCTCCGACACCAATCGGCAAACACCGTGACCTTCCAACATCGTTGCCACCTCCGACACTTCACATGACGTTCTATTTTGATGACGAATGCGCAGATTACTCAGGTCCATGCGGGTTACACGTTTGCCGTATTCCTGATAGATGAAGCGCCTCAAATCCGGCGTGCTGTGAAAACTGCCCATCAAACGCAGCACTTCCTTCTCCTGTCGCGGTGACAGCCGACGGTTCCGTGCATACAGCCAGGGGTTACCCAGGTGGAAATCATGACTATGGATCATAAAGTAACTTCCCACCACATATTTACCCTCCTTCATAACCACTGAGAATCGCGCCTTGCAATTGTACGATTTGTATCTACATGCATTAGTTTACGTGTTGCATAAATATTAACTCACCGCTTGCCACGCGATCCAGAACGTTGACAATGGACGCAACGGTACAGGATGTAACCGTAGCCATCCGCATCCGGCAACTGCTTCCGCCTTCCACGCTTGTACGCCGCAGCAGACACGGAGGAAACTCGGGAAAAACAAGTCGCCGTTTCAATCTGAAAACGTCCCACATGCTCCTCAAGGTCTTCAACACTTTCATACTTCCCCATAGCCAAAGACTTGAACAGCTCACTATCATCCACAAGCATAGCGGTAGCAAAAAATCAAGTATGGCCACCGAAATAATATAGCAAACCTCATACAGGTGCACCCTTAACCGTAACCATTTCTATGGTATGATAATTTACACGCAATCCAATTTCCTCCAGTTATTTCCTGCTATTTGCGCACTTATCCTCCTTGGCAACGTGGCTAGGTAACAAGGTTGTTATGTACCATTTGTACCACGGAACGTCTTTATGCAACAAAATGTTTTCATAGTGCAATGGTTAGCTATTCAGTCTTGCTTAATCGCTCCCATTAACATCATACCATTTGTGATATTTAATTATATCACATCGTCATCTTATAACTGTACATCTGGTTTTCTTTGGACTTGCTGCCCAAGTCGTCTTTTGTAGTGTTGTGTTTTCGTGCTCCAGTTTTACGTATCATGGTACCTAAACGTCTCGCAGCTATGAGGCGTAATAAACGAAGAGTAAAATCGACTACATTCCCCACTGTTAAAGTCAACTCGGCTTTAGCGGACTTGCGCGATGTCTAACACATGGATCCAATTGACACCATCGTGGTGGCCACTAGTTCCAGCTCAGTGATTGTTGATAAAGAGGCTGTAAATTCTACATCAATACCTAATATAGTTGCTATAATTATTTCTCAGGAATGCAAGGTTATGCTTCCTGACCCTCTTACTGAAGCGATACTAAAACTTCACGCACTTGAAAATCAAGTGAGGTTACTAAAAAGCAACATAGTGAATATCAATGAGACCTTAAAGAAGGTGGCGCCCATAGTACAACTGTCGGACATACAACAACCTGAAAACTTATCAGACTTTCTCCAAGCTGGTATGATCCTAAACGTAATTGCCCAAGAGGCCAAACAGCGCTTGCGTTGCGCCAATAATGCCACACTCTTAAACGACCAATGTGGGTTTCCACTTGAAAATTTGCTACGTAAAATTTTAAAAGTCTGAAAATTGCAGCGAAATCGCTGCACAGCTAAACGCTTAAGAAAGATTCCCGGCCGTAATTGTCTATCATGCTCAGATTTATAGGTAATGAGTTTGCAACTGGCTTCATGGCCTTCAGCTTTCTCATCAATCAGCAGGCTAATTTCGGGGCTCTACAGATCGGCGAGGATATGACCCAGTACAAAGATCGGTGGCGCGTACCTCTACACCATCTTCCAATATAAAAGCCCGAATTGAAGCTAAAGATGCATCGCCCGTCACATGCTTCACACCACTGTGTGCTGTTAATTTAGATGCACCACAACCACAACAACTATGACAGGGTGTCTTCCCTAAAGTGACTGCACCCAAAGCCGGCTCAGAACGAGATATTGCAACTACTACAGAAAATGAAACATTCAGAGCGTTACCGAACTGTGACTTTGATATGAGTGACTCTGACACTGAACCAGCAATCCTGTCTATCGCTTCGCACCCTACTTCCATCATCAGGAGTGAGCGGATGCATCTTGCGGAAATCTACGTATACCCTGTAACGCACACCAAAGGTGTCTGCTGCCCACACCTACAACGAACCAGGCAAAGATCCGCAGGACCAATGTAACCCAGTTTCACAAAACGTTAACAAGAAAGAACCAGAGTACCGGATAGTACACGCCAACGCTTGGACTGAGGCGAGGAAGCCGGTAACCGAAAACCGTCTTCCATAGTGTATCAGTCGTCGATGCTGCCTGCGAGCAAGGCTGGGCTACGCCAGCCACCAGCTCACCGTTACCAACTTGAAGCTTTCAAGTTGGCAGCCCGCACTCCAACTTACCAACATTCGCTCAACGCACGAGGCTCAATACCATCTGTTCATAAACTTAGTTCTTACGGTCCTCTCCATCGAACAATATTCAAATCCATGGCTCTGCAAGAATCTAGGCTTGCTCTATCCAAAACCTGCGCCCGACCTCTGCCAGAATACTGCTCAATAGTGTTTACCAACTCCAGATAATGCAACAGCGTAATTATTAAAAAGGTTCAACGAACGTTTACCGAACGTCTTCTTGGCCACTCTACCCTCGGTTATCGTGGTCGGTGCATCGAACTCGTGCTGGAACCTTAATGGCTGCGCAGGCTGAAAACTAACCTCATCTTCCTATATCAGCTTAGCAATAATCCTCTTGAGGACTCAATACCGTCCTTACTATCATCGGCCAACATTTCATACCCTCTTTGTAATAGACCGCACTCCATTACCCTGCCGAAAGCCCACAGTGGTACGCGTTCAAACTTCTATCTATACAGATACGCGTAAATGTGGAATAGGCTTCCACATACTGTGCGGGCATCTGATACTGTAATGCAATTCCGTTCAGCACTTCATAGGTACCTCATAGTCGGTCATGTTCCTACTATTTTAAGCATTAACATACCTGAAGACGAACTGTGGGACAAAGGGCCCGACCACATATAAGCGTCTTCCCCATCCGACCTCACTCAACTCAAGTTTGCGCAAAGCCACTCCTTAGTCTCCAATTGTAGATGTTGACCTTTTCATTACTTTCTGCAAACTTTGTGAAATCTTCCCACGTATAAGTCCAGCCGTTACTAGCTAGTTCTGCCTCAGTCTACCTTAGCACACAAAGAGTATTTCAGTATCTGCGCGCCGCTGCGCTTTAGCGTCTGATGCTCTGACGTATTTCACAACCTTAATGTATGCTTGGGCTTTGCCCGTTCGTAGTCCTTTCATCTAACATTTTTAGTTCTCCTATGGCGAGCATTCATATCTTATGGTGTCTGCGAACAGCCACTCCCTAGCCCCTTCCTTAAACGTTCATTTAACCATCACCCGCTGCAACGTGTAAGACGCTTACTTACTAAAAATCTCTATCCAAATGCCATTGCGAGCCAACAATACTCTCTCTTCTAGCGACGTTATCTGCTCTTCGTCATAACCTTGACACATCTTTTTAGCTGCAGCGGTTCATTGTAGGTAACATATATCCTTGCGCTAGGAGCCACTTTTTATCTCTCCAACTCTTACTCTCCTGGATTGTTTGCATCATATACCCTCGCCAGTTTGTTGACTTCTTCTGTCACTGTAAGTATCCACTAATAACTTGAAGGCTTAACGTGAATTCAGTTGCTGTCCATTGGTTCTCTCTCTTAGCACTATTATCCTTCGTTCCTCTTGTATTCATCAAGTTTTCTGCAGTGATTCGTTGTAGGCTCCATACATCTTTGCGCATATCCGGAGCTACTAGGAGCCATTCCTTGTTTCTCCGTCCTATAATCTTTTAGAATATCTGTAACGCTTACATTCGCTGGCTTATTGATACATTCTGTGAAACGGTAGGAACTTACTAGTGACAAAACTGCTTAATGGAATGGTTACATCTGGCCACCTAAAGTGTTCGTAGCGCCATTATCTGTCGATCCGCTCAACATCAGCACCTCTATTTAGTAGCAGCTAGTGGTCGTAGGCTCCACGCATCTTTGCGCATATCCGGAGCTTTCTAAGAGCCACTCTTTTATCTCCAACCTTCATTATTTGTGACTGTCTGCGTCACATTCATTTGCAGTCTGTTGACATTTTCTGGGACACTTTAGGTATCAGCTGGCCACTAGAAGGCCTCACCCCACAGCCAGTGTCAGTCGTCGATACTCTCTCCCTTAGTACCATTATCAGTTCTTCGTAGTACATCTGGCACCCCCGTTTAGCAGCAGCCATACTTCGTGGGCTCCAACCATCTCTGCGCTATCCGGAGCTTGCTCAGTGCCACTCTTTTATTCCTCTCTGTACTGCGTACGTCACGTACATTTGCTGTCTGTTGACTTATTTTGGGACACTAAATATCCACTAGCCACTAGAAGGCTTCACCCCAATGCCATTGCTAGCCGTCGATGCTCTCTGTCCCTTAATACAATCATCAGTTCTTCGTATTTCTTACGTCACCACTTTTCAGCTGCGGCGATCCATTGTAAGTAGAATACATCTTTGCGCTAGGAGCCACTCCTTATCTCTCCAACACTTACGCGCTTGAATTGTTTGCATCACATGCCTTCGCTGGTTTGTTGACAAATTATGTCACTGTAGGTATCCACTGGTATTTAGTAGACCTAATCCGAATGCGCTGGCTGGCCACCGACACTCTCTCTCCTAGCTCCACTATCTATCGCTCTTCTTATCTTTCTCACCATTTTGCAGAGATTCGTCTTAGGCTCCATGTCCCTTCTGCGCAGATCTTGAGCTTGCTAGGATACACTCCTTGTCTCTCCATCATACATTCTCCTGGAATGTTTATCACTTACCTTCACTGGTTCTTTAATGCATTCTGTGACCCTGTAGGCATACACTAGGGATCAAGCGTCTTGTTAGAATGGATACATCTGGCTACTGGTAATCTTTTCTAGCGCCACCATCTGTCCATCATCTTAAATTCGGCACCTCAGTTTAGTAAGCAGCTAGTAGTCGTTGGTCCCATGCATCTGCGATTATCCTGAGCTTGTTAGGAACCACTCCGTATTTCAATAACTTTTATTCCTTTAGAATATCTGCATCCAACCTTTCCGCTGCCTTACCGCCAATTGAACTTTAGACCTCTCTCGCGACAACATATTTATCTCATTAGCACCCTAGTATAAATTGATTAGCTGGGCGTCTCAGTGTCTTAGCCGCTGCGCTCTGAACTACCTAACAGCCGTATTGTATGCTGCGCATCATCCGTTTGCTGTTCTTTCTTCATGAAACCTTTCTTAGCACTCTTCTGTGGAGCATACATAACTCAAGTAGTCAGCGCACAGCGCTCCTTTCTAGACCTTTAATCAACTATTACTCGCTAGGTGTATGACACCTACTTATACTGAAGTCCAGCTCTCTCACTAGCTTTTCTTGGCACAGGCTTCCTTGCTGGATGCAAAGCTGTCACCTACTCATCTGCGACACCTAATTGAGTGTAGTCCAGGTCGCTCACTGGATTTTCGCTGCTCAGGCTTCCTTAGTTTTATTCCATTAGAACCCCATCATGATTTGCTTAGCTGCGCGTCGATGCGTCATAGTCTATTATGCTCTGAACCATTTAACAACCTCATTGTGTGCTTGTGCTTCTCTCGTCCGCTGTCCTTCTATCACGGAACCTCTCTTAGCTTTCTTCTGTCGTGCAAGCATAACCATGTATTCAGCGCAATTGCTGTTGTGCCTTACATTTCTTGATGTACATTTATTCCTTACTCGCTGTATTGTCTTAGGCATTTTTTAACTGCCATCCTCCAAGTCTTGGGCTAGTATTCCCTGACTCTATCCAGCTTGGTACTATTATCTTAGCACCTAAGCTGCTGCGGTTTGGCCTCAGGTTCTGATATCCTCAACAACCGTAATGTACGCTTGCATTATGGCTATTCGCTGTCCTTCCGTCAATTAACCTTTCTAAGCTTTCTAGTTCATCCCTCCTCTCATCTGGTCAGTACACAGACGCCCGTTAGCTTCCCATTTATAGGTGGCCATTTTTCACTTACTCGCTGCTATGTTTGCGACACTCACCCATGTATGAGTCCAACAGACACACTGGCTTTTCCCGGGTCAGCATACCCTAATGCGCTTTTCTTCGCACCTTAGAATAACTCGTTTTTCTGCGCAACGCTACTTATACATTTGTTCCGCAAGTTTGCTTTCCTGTAACTGATCTTTATTACTTCACTTCTATCGATCTATCCTTTCTCACCTAGTGTTCTGTGTCCGTTTTTACAGTAAAGGTTTTGACACTTACTTATGTGGTAGGTAAGCTCTCTCAAAGGCTTTTCCCATCTCAGTCGGCCATAGCACTATACTGTTAATACCCTCGTGTCGCCTTTCTGACTTAATCCCTATAAGACTTCTACTCAGAGCTTGAATCCAATCCATCCGCTGACCTACCACCATTTGACCTTTGAATCTTTTTCATCGCAAGTCATTTATACCCTCAATTACTTATTCTGCGCTCCCTATCGAAGAAGGTTGGCTACCTGCTGGTCTTTGAATTCTGCTCTCTGTCTTACCACGCAATGGTTGCATCATAGCAAACCGATACTGCGTTTTTTGTTAAATGGCGCAACCCACTCTATTCCCTGTAGATGGTAACAACCAACCTATACGGCCTTTGCTTTCGTAGAACATTCAAAAGACACTTTCAGCACAACCATTGTTGCACATTGTACATCGCTTGTTTCTACTAAACGTTATACCATAAGACTTAAACAATGTTTTTTTCCACACCTGTTCTTTGCAAACTTGTTTTTTCTGTCACGTTTCTTTTCTCCGAGGTCCGGAACTTCTTGGGGATTTGGGAATGGACCGAGAAATAGCTTTTGACCTCAGGCACGGGAGAAATGGGTTTCGGCTAAAACACATCTTTATAACATTGCAGGAAACCTGATCCGGGCGGCAGGATGAACCTTATCGTCATGTAGGGAAATAAGACACTACGCCCTATACACGGTTAGAAAATATGTGCTGCTAACCAGGGCGGTTCTACGATTTTCATCCCGTAGTGCTGCGTCATATACATACAAAGCTTCCATCGTAGTGAACGGGAATGCTAAGTCCGGGATATTTTGCCGTCGCTATTGACGCAATGCCTCTGGCAGAGACTTCAGCGGGCCGTATTTAGAGGGTTGCCCATTCTTGGAGCCCAGAGAGCGATTCCAGAAGACGCATCGAGTTGCAGGGAAACTTTTATTTGTACAGTAAAAGATTCCCTGTTAGCTAGCTATAAACGAACGACACCGTGGACGCTCTAGCTAGGGAAACGGAGCAAACACAGCACACAGAGCAGTCGCGCGTTGCAACCGAAGGGAGCGCCAGGCAAAAATGGCGATGAGCAAGTAAAGCATTCGAACTCAGCAATCAGTTCAACAAACCACACCGGTTGCCTAAGTGTACAATTATAGAATTTTGGTTAGAATTTTACACAAGCAAACCGGGGAATCTCCAGACTGCTACACGTATAGCCTTTAAAATAAGCGGTCTCAACGGCAAGTAATATCTACCGGAAGAACGCATGCTGTCATTGGGCTTGGAAAGCGCACCTTGGTTAATCGCTACCAACATTTTAATATCCGTGCTGTCATTGTTTAAGTCATGTACTAGGTCCGTAACGGCGGTAACCGCAAAGTAGTATGACCGGAAGAAACATACAGTCAGGGGTCATTTCGGTTGTTACGGACGACAAACGGAAAGCTTTATTAGTTCTTAAGGTGATCGGTTTTTTAGTAGTCTAGTAGAACGTTATCTTAGTGTGAACGTCTAGGTATGCAAACAGTGCGCTCCGGCCTCCCACCTTGGAAGTATTTTGAGCAGGGGATGTGCTGCTGCATTACGGAACGGGTTATTGGATGATGTCAACTGATTCCGACGCCAAGGCAAAACCTTCCTGCGGATGGTGCAGTTCGATACATGGCGTTGGCAGGCAGGTCCTTTTTCCGAGGTTGTGCAAGAGGTTCTTCCCCAGCACTTTTGGAAAGTAGTCTATCAGGTTGTCTCCCGGAAAAACAATTAAAAAATAAGAAATGGAAATACCGGATTCGTTTGCGTTGTGTGCCCATTGACATTGTGTCATCCGTTGCATCCGCAACTAACCTGTTCTGCATCCGCAAGAGCCACAGAGCGTGGATTTCGATAATTATCTGCGAACTGCACTCGCCAAACACAAAACCTTGTCTGCATAATCACAAGAACAGGGTGCATGCGGTCATCGGGTGCGGGGGTTCGTTGATCTGGACCGCTTTTTCGTATTTCCTGTGCTGTAGTTCATGTATGCTGGCGGTATGACCATCATTCTGCAGCCACTTGCTGATAATATGGGTAATCTCTGAACCAGGTTCCGTTCGGAAGGCTACCACGTAATACTGCGGTTGCGACATGACCTGGTGGAAAAGGTTATTACGTTAGAAAGGCGATGGGTATGGGAGCCAAGTTCGCAGAAAAAGATGGGCAGCGTAATTGATGTACATTAAAGGCGATATTAACTAAGAATGCAGTACACGGTGCAAAAATACAAGTGCGCAGGACGTCTTTGGGCGAAAGGTGTGCAGTGTGGGAATGATAACTATCGTACGTGCAATCTTAATGCACATGAACACTCAAACAAAATATTTAGCGACAGTTCACAGATATTTCGTTGCAAGCCATCATCAGCATTCATCATTATTCACGTCAGCTAGAGGTGAGGAACACGTCGGCTACTGTTTTGCAATATATAAAAGAAAAGGAAAACAAATTCACATTTGCATGCCAGCTGAGCTACCAGCAACGGATAGGCATCGTTCCCGTAAGCTACCAGCCGGCTACTTGACAAAATAAAAAGATATTATATTTTGCGCCACGAAATTATATCCTAAGTAGAGTGAGAGGCTAAAGGGGATGGAGAGGGACAAAGAAACTCACTGCAGGAAAGCCACTGAGGTCGGCTCCTTGCTGCGTCAGCGAGTGTATCATGCCAAACGTGTTCATGGTCTTCTGGACCCCAACCAGGGTGCCGTTACGTTCTAATCGAGGCCATCTCCGAAGTAAAGGCCATCATTCCTATGTACCAAGTCACCGCTTGGCCACCCCTTCTCTCCTTCCGTCCAATCCTCGGCCAGCAAACAGCGCACGTCGGGTAAGTCGTTGAGCTGGCATGCGCAGCGCGTGGCCCAGCCATCGCAGCCTGGTACGTGAAATAACGGTGCTGAGCGGTTCCGTTTCCTTTCCAGTGCCGTAAACATGGCGTCGTACACGCTCCTTACTCCCGCGGTGTTCCCAATATATGTGTGCCAAACTGCGATGGCACCGGTAGTCGAACCTAGCTAGCCTCTTCATGTCCGTTGATGTTAGGGACCAGGTTTCGCAACCGTACAGTAGGTTCGAACGTACCGCTGCATTGTACACACTACCCTATAGGGCGCTAGTAATGTCGCGCCACCGCCGTTGGTGGCGAGGGCTAGCAAAGGCACTCGAGCTTTCGCTATACGATTCGTGATCTCGTCTTCGATCACAAAGGCGCTGATACAACTTCCCAAGTAGTTGAATTTCCGAGAGACTTCTATCTGAGCCCCACCAAGGGTCAGCGCTGGAGGCGATCGCTGCCAAGCTTGGGGAACGCTTTGCATTACAAGGGTGAAAAGCACAGCCCGAAGCGGCTGACAGCCAGTGCTAATCTGTCCAGCGCGACTTGGCAAGTCTGGGAGCTGTCACAGATGAGGGCAATGTCGTCTGCATACTCAATATCAAGAAGTGCTTTTCCTGGGAGTAACTTCACAACTTCCAATTAATGTCTTGTAAGTGCCATCTACATGACTTCGTCAATAGTGACTTTGAATAGGATTGGTGAGAGCGGGCATCCTTGTCTCACGTTGCTGGAGATATTAAAGGGTGGCGATGGCATGCCGTAAGCCTTCACTCTGCCCGGGATACGCGCGTATAATGATCAGATAATATTTACGTATTTCACGTGCACACCTTCCCTGAGTAGACAATTCCATTGGGCACATCGGCCATCCGAATCGATGGCACAATTGATGTCTAGGAACACGACTACGGTGGGCCGCCAATATGTGTGACGGTGCTCCAGCCACTGACGTAAGGAGAAGGTGTCGTCGTTGCGGTCACGACCCGACAAAACGGGGATTGCTCCTCACGAATCCGGCTTCCAAGAGCGCCAGTCCGTCTGTGAAGAACTATAGAGGCCAGTACTTTGAAGGCGATGGAGATCAGACTGATTCCTCTGTGGATGCCGCATTCCTCCTCCTTTGAAGATGAGAACAATAACGGAGCGGCTCCAGTCGGTTGGGACAGTCTCCTGCTCCCACAGTTTTACTGGTAATTCATGTAAAGTATCAACGAGAGCGGAGCATCCAAATTCGATGAGGGCTGGAGGAAGATCATCTGGTCCCACGGCTTTGAACAACTTTAACAGTCGATCTCTTGGCGAAGAATCAAACAATTCTAGCCGAGTAAATTGCTTTTCAAGTTGCTCAGCCCAGCGTTCCAAACGTTTTGACCAATAGTGAAGAGGCTTCCACTCTTGTCACGTATATTTTCAATAAGACCAGGTCTCCTGCTGCCCGTTTCCCATATCAGACGGAACAACTTACGATGGTTGCCAAGGGCAGCGGTTACGTTCGTCTCTGACGCACGATGGACCATCAAGATGCGTGGCCTTCTTTAAGGCTAGCACGGGGTTTTGCACGGAGCTCCTTGCGAGTTTCAATGTGTTTGCTTCCAACAGGGATTTGCCGGCGAGCATCGATAAGTGCCAGAGAAGGTGAAGAGTCCCAATGTCCACGTTGGCTATAAGACATACCACATAAGGATTTGCCTGCCGCTAGTATGGCCTGGTGAACATGTGACCAGTGGCCATCAACTGTCTCCAGTGATAACCAAGTACTGCATACTGGTACGAAGCAGCGAGTAGAGATTGCCCTGTGTAGCTGCATCATTCGTCGCTCTTGGACATATACGCTTTATGTTGTATTTCGCTCTATATATTTTGCTTTTGCAAAGGGTTTGTCAAGTCGCTTCTTAAATTCCGACACTGCGTTTGCCTCTACTATGTGCTGCTGCAGGTTGTTCCATGTATTCTCCACTCTTCGTTCCAAACAGAGTTGGTGAGCCACCCGCTTCAAAATCTGGTACGATAAGTTTATACCGGTGTCTTCGAGTGCTGCTTCGTGTGCGCAGATGAAGCAATAATCTCAACCTGGGGTAATCACCCAGCTCCAGTATCCAGTGCGCTCTGATGAGGTCAACCCTCATTCGACGATGGGCTAGGGTGTACAGCCCAGGTTTCTTACATCGGTCTTCTTAGGATACTCCTCCAAAGTTGGGAATTAACCTGATGGCTACATGCCGCACTCGCTCAAACTTTTCTACGTCGCATCGGGTTATGGGACAATACGCGAGCGAGCCGTACTCTAGCATTGGTCGTATTATTGAGACGAAGAGGCGAGTGCCAGTCTCTTCGGACCAAGTGCTGAAGCTGCGCCTGAGCGTCAAAACCATCCGAATGCCGTTTTGATATACCTATTCGTGTTGTCCAGGGACTTTAGGTCGTATCGTGAGAGTTCACCGAGGTCGTGCGCGAAAGGCGTGGGATGCAACGGTTGAGCAGCAAACGTGTATGTTCAGCTGTGCCCACTTTTACTCAACTCACATGTCAGCGTACTTTGATACGCATTCAGAACAGCTGGCTTTGTCAGTTGGCTGGAGTCAATGCGCTCACAGCTTCGTCGTGGGTGCCCGCCACAACGCATTAGCATGTCAGCACATACAAGTGCATGATCGGTGTCCACACATGTGCTCCAAATCGAGCGACAGTTCTGCATGTAACATCTCCAACGGTAACTGATAGCAATGTGATCGATCTGCGTCCAAGGCTGGTGGGCGCCAAGTCACTCTCCGGCGGGTGCTGTGTCGGAAGTTAGTGCCCGCCAGAAATAAGCGGGCATCTTCACACAAATGAAGTAACCGCTCACCGTTATCATTACGGGAGACTACACCGCACTGACCGCCCAAATGCATTTCATCAGTGGACAACTTTCCAACTTGTGCGTTCAGATCCCCCGCCAGCACAACAGTGTCCGTGCTTCTTCTGTGGCGAAGGAGCTGAGTCATTTGGCGGTAGAGGTCGTTCTTTACCGAATTATCGCTACAGTTTGTGGACGCGTAGGCAGCGATGATGAATAGACACCTATTAGTCCCGCGCGACTTCGAAGCTTTAAACGAGCCAGCCAATCGGACCGCACACATCCGGCTATTGATTGGAATCCAATCGACCAGAGCAGCTTCAGCCCGAGGACTCAGGGCAATGCCAACACCAGCTTGGCCGGGTGTTCGAAGCTGCATCGTCACCGGAGAGGCGCAATGAGAAAATACTGCTAGTGTCACCTGAAGGGGATCGCAGAGTGAGCACAGAGCTCGAGTCTTGCAGGCGCGTCTCTGATAAGCAGCAGATATCGATCGAGAGGGTCTCTAATGTTCGGGCAAGTGCTGCCTGTTGACCGATCTGTAGTAGTGTGCGTACATTGAGGCATGCCAATCTGAAGGAGGATCGAGGGCTCCAAATGAAAGCCGATGAACCGGAATGGACCGCTTGATTGGACATGGGCTTGTCGACAGGAGAGGAGTGACGCTCCGCGTTAGCAGGTGAGTTGAAATTAGAAGATAAATGCCTAACAAAGCATGTTGGGAAAGGGCCAAGAATCGGGGGGTTGAAAACTGGAGGGATATAAGTGAAGTTGGAACGGGCCGGTAAGAGAGAAAAGGCGTAAGAGGGGGAGTAAGAAGACGGGAAGGCTTGAGCAGTAGCATCCAAACCCCTACCCACCTTGCTCGATGCGGCATATAGGGCAACGTTGATTATTCTCTTAGGTGGCCAGTGCATCAGAAATTTGTTTGAGGTAAGATTCATTGTATTGCGTGGGCAGGATACTGTCAGGTTACCCAGGCCTAGACAGGAGAACGATTAGGGTTTTCAACCAAAGCCTTTGGTTCAAAAACCTGACCGCAAGGCAGCGGGTTTGGCGTTGGGCTACAAGGAGTCCGTTTTAAGGAATAAGGTGCCACCCTCATTCCACCCCTAACCTGGAGGACCAGCAGGCTGAGTTTGTCTGGCCCCTAACCATTGACAACTCTGGTACGAGTGGCTATAGATGTGCAAAAGCACCACCCGGCATGGCTCAATGTATCGCTGAGACACACAAACCATCGCAACGCGGTAAAGTCCAGCTTCATTGCGATGGGAATGAGGGAACCGGTTTGCTGTCATGGTCTCAGCACGCTGAAACGAGCTAGTGCCACTTGCTTAACTGCATATGGTGGACGGCATCCGGTTTCGGAATTGCCTGTCACTGGGGCCAGCCACATGACGCGTATATATATATATATATATATATATATATATATATATATATATATATATATATATATATATATATATATATATATATAACGGTAAGTTGGGGTAATCCCGCACTCCACTTTTTGAAATATTCTTAAAAAACGAAATAATTAACAATATACAAAATCCCACATATAATCTGGATAGCAATAGGTTAAATTTAGTGTTACCGAGAACTTTACTAAAAACATACTTGAGACAAAAATAGTAGCATTTTATTTATATTTGGATAAAATAGGAAAATTGCGCAATTCCACATCTTCTGCTCTAGTCAGGTTTTATCAAACACAACAACCAAACAACTGGCAGCCACTTGATTTTATCTCTCTCAGAAGCTGAATTCCCCAAATACGTTTCCACTGGACACCTTTTGGAGGAACCACTCATCACCACTGTGCGATATGGAAAAATCGATATCATTGCAAGATTCTAAACTAAACTTCGGTTTTTCCGTGGAATCATTTCTCAGCTGAGCATACGAAGGGGATGGTTCGCTTATGTCTAAAA
>CALYDF020004162.1:0-21272 GCA_944474145.2 Dicrocoelium dendriticum
GCCACAGCCTGCAACTGGTGCCTCAAAACTTCCGTGTGGTTTGTGTTAAGTGTGTTACTTCCTTAGAATCTATTCACTTTGTAGTACATTGCCAGTAAAAATTGGTCAAAGCACCAAAACATCGCGACATTCGAAAGACGATTAGACTTCTATTTCAGCGATAAGCGCTACACAACATTATGATAAAGTGTAACGTCTAGACTATCGATAAATCACGGACTACACCGGAACTTTTGATTTTAATTGTCCTTCGCATTTTAAATCCTGTGTAGCTTGTAAAGCTGTTGCTGTTTACCCACCAAAAGCTATTGAACTAATGAATAAGAGTCACATCTGATCCATCTTTCATGTAGAGGAAGATATTTAGCAAATAAATTTAGTGCGTTGCATGTCGTTTTGGTTGCGGACAAATGCCGGGGTCGTGGCACCCACAAAGCGAATACCTTTCTTATTTTGCACCGCTCACATGTATTTCCTGCTGAACATCTTTAATTATTTCGACGTGAGATTCTGTTTCTTCGTGCTGATAAATTAGGGGCTGCTTTCAATGTCACCTACCCAACTTTCTCGGATAATAAATGTTAAGATAATTATTGAACAAATTATTTGTCCTGCCTAAGGAGACAACTCAAGGAACCGACAAAAATGGTCATCATGTACGGTGTTCATGCACAGGGAGGACATTACCCATAGGAGTAAACGTTGGGTATGTTTTTGGCTAATCGCTATGGACAGGTGATCGCCTTAGACAGGTGGCCGCCATAGCACGTTGGACTGTATTTCTATATCTTCATTTCATGCACAGTAAAACCTCAGTACTTTGAGCACTCAATAGACTGAAGCCAGGTGGTCGACAGAGAGGTGATCAATTTATAGGGGATATGGATCCATAGTCTTTGGGTAGTGAAAATTTAAGCAATGTAGGAGAAGAAACGGCCAAGGGTGATGATCAACTTCGCAGGCTTACCAGTCTTTTCCTATCCGCAGGGATAGCACAAAATGCTGAAAATATACCCACTTTCGTGTATAAGGTTTATTCTTACAAGACTTGAAACGCCCCTTGTAAATCGCTAGAGACAACGAGGGAACCAAATTGAGCCGCGTTTGTCCACATGAATCCGTACATTGGTACACACATTATAGAGACCTCCACAGAAAGCAGTATAAATATGAGCCATGCGTAGGACTGCAAACTTTCTGAGAGTGAAATAAATGCCTATCGGAGAAAAGAGGCGCAACCCAAGCCATGTCAGAGTTAGCTAAGGTATCAACAAAACATCAAGAACGAGGGACTGAAGGTAAACAGTTGTTTTCGATGAATTCATTGTCAGACCTTTTCAATCATATTGTAGAGGGGCCGCTTCCAAGAATGCCTCGGGGGAGCTCTTCGGAGCTAGCTGAGAGCGGATCGCGGAAGACGGCTATCGACGAGCCTGGGCCCGGAACTACGGAGCGGGAATATATGGACAGCACAATAAATCAGACAAATACGCAGCTAGCGCAGCCCACAGGACCGAGGCCGAGCCGATTGACACGGCCCAGAACAAGCAAGTCGAGAGCTCTCGAACAACTCCTAGCCGATCCAAATCGGGTGCAGAGAAGCGGAGATCGAGGCGAAAACAGGAAGGCGGGACTTCCAAGTCAGAGCTCCCGAAGCGAAAGGACTGGCTCGCCTCTAAAATCCGTACCTGTGTTGCGAGGTGGGACGGAAATCTAGTCAATATTCGATGGCGCGCGCGAGACCCTCATGTGCCCAATTTCGGTGTGCAATAAACGTCTACCCCCCTGTCTTGTCGTTCTCGCTACACTGGTGCCGTGACCAATCGTGATGGAGTTGACCCAATTAGAGCAATTTGCGGCCGGTGACGTGGAGGCGTGGCTCGATGAGTTCGACGGAATTGCGGCTTGCACGGGTGTGAGGGGGGATGCAAATTTGCTAATTGCTTTGGGCACACGGTTGAGTGGACGAGCCAAAGCGGTGTATCTGCTCACTCGGAAGGCCAAACCCGGCTGTTCGTTTGCTGAGATGAAGGATGCCTTGTGTGCAGAATTTGGGAAGGATCTGGAGAGAGAACGAGCACTGCAACGATTTCACGCAGCCAGGTGGGACGAACAGGAGGATTTGATGGTGTTTTTCCAGCAGCTGGACAGACATCTAACAATTGGGCTCCCCGAGTTAGAGGGCAAAGCAAGAGAGCGCCTACTGAAACAGCAGTTTATCCGAAGTCTGCCCGGTCCACTCCATGATCAGGTGAAATTGGCGTCGCTGGTGGGAGACAGCAAAGCGTTGGATCTGGTGACGGTCGCCCAGAATTTGTCGGAACGAGTGACAGTGAGAAGCATCCAGCATGCTGAGTTGGAACAGAAAGTAAATCGCCTATCCGAAATGGTGGAGAAGCTGTTGTCGATAGAGTCTTCAAGCACCACTTCACAACGCAATGTACGGGTAATCCGGAACGGTCGCCGCTGTTTCCGATGCAACCAGAATGGTCATGTGGCGAGATTCTGCACCAACGTCAATGTGCCCCATTGTTTCTCTCTATCCATGCCGAGTCGGTGGCGAGTACCAGTCCTCCAGGTAATTATAGAAGGTGTGTCTGTCCGAGCCATAGTAGACACAGGAGCGGCAGTGTCAATTACGAAGAGGTTCAATGGGGTTCCAGTAAACCCATCTTCAATCACGATGCAGACGGTCGGCGGGCATTCTTTGAAAGTGACGGGCACGCAGCGGTTACGAATCAGGATAGGAGAAACGCTCATCAGCCATGACATGTTCATCGTGGAGGAGACGACCGAAACCATCATCGGAACCGACATCCTGAAACGGCTCGGTGTCACAATTGACCTGAAAAACGATGTGGTGATCGTGGCTAACGAGACAATCGAGATAAACAAGGGGAGAACCGACCGGGTTGGTGCCCTCAAAGCCGTGCCGGATTGTCAGAACCGTGCAATACGCAACGTACTGAGCAGGTATGCCCACTTATTCACAGACGCGGAAGATGATTACGGATTTTGCAATTGGGTTGAACACCGAATACCGTTGATCCCAGGAGGACAATGCAAGCCAATCTTCAGACGAATTCCACAGAACACCCTGGTGGAGATACAGAAGCAGGTGACCGAGATGGAATCGAAAGGAATCATCAGGCGAACGCACAGCCCGTATTCATCACCCGTGCTATTGACGAAAAAGGCCGACGGAACCTATCGATTTTGCATCGATTTCAGAGAACTAAACAGGGTGACGGTGAAGGATGCATTCCCGATGCCTCAGATGGAAGAAATTTTCTCAAGCCTTCACAGTGCGAAGCAGATATCTCTGATTGATCTCCGCTCGGGATATTGGCAACTCCCGATCGCAGAAGAAGATCGCCACAAGACGGCTTTCAGTGTCAATGGCCAGCAGTATGAGTTTTTGAGAATGCCGTTTGGATTGTGCAACGCCCCAGCTACATTCAGGCGTTTGTTGCTGATGGTCCTGGCGAACCTGCAAGGCGTGGTTGTTTATGGTGATGACATCATCGTCTTCTCTGAGACGGAACAGGAACATGTGACCAGACTTGGAGCAGTACTGCAGAGACTGGACGAAGCTGGTCTGAAACTCAGTCGTAAAAAGTCGCAGATTGCCCAAAAGTCGATTGTATGCTTGGGTCACATCGTGGGCAATGGTCAAGTCCATCCACTTCCGGAGAAACGCGAGACGATCAAGTGCTTCGCAAAACCAAAATCCAAGCGGCAGCTCCGTTCGTTCTTGGGAGTGGTGGCATATGATTCAAAGTTTGTGCCCCAGTTCGCAGAGAAGGTCAGCCCGTTGTTAAAGCTGCTTCGCAAGGACGTGCCGTTCGTGTGGACAGCTGAAGCGGATCAAGCCTTTGACCATCTAAAGGCATGCATAGCAGAAGCCCCGACATGTCTACGGCTACCCAATCCTGGTGAGAAGTTCACTGTGGCGGTCGACGCAAGCAACGTGGCGATCGGGGCGGTTTTGTCTCAACCGGCTGGGGTGGTGGAGTACGCGAGCAGAGTGCTGACGGGGGCGGAACAGAAGTATTCAACAACGGAGAAAGAATGCTTGGCCATCGTGTGGGCGTTAGAGAAGTGGAGAAATTACTTACTGGCGAATGAATTCCGGATCGTCACTGACCACAAACCGCTCTCGTGGTTGATGACGGCGAAAGACCCGCGGGGACGGCTTGCGCGATGGGCCTACCGATTGCAGGAATTCAACTTCACCATTGAGCACGTGGATGGAACGCAGAATGTATTGCCAGATATGTTGTCACGCCCGTGTTTGGACGATATCATGCCAGACAATGCCATACCGGTGCGTGCGATCGCGATGGGGGCGAGGAACCTGCTGGGAGATCAAAGGACAGATGAATTCGTGAAGATGTTGTGCTCTCACTTACAGGCTGGCACCAAACCGGAGGCCACATCGGAAGAGGTGGAGGAACTCCTCAAGATCTGGGGCAAGCTGAAGGTCGAAAACGATAACGTGGTGGTGGCGATAGACGGACGGAAAGTGCCTTTTGTTCCACCAAATCAGCGAGAACGTGTGATGCGTATAACTCATGATGGCGCCCATATGGGATTCGAGCGGGTCTTTGAATTGCTGCGGAGGCGAGTGTTTTGGCCAACCATGAGGAAGGATGTCGCGGCATACATTCGGGGGTGCCCAAACTGCCAAACGAGTCGGGAGATGGAGTCCCCGAGACCGCCGATGCGATCGATGGAGGTTGGTGAGCCACTTCAGTGTTGGGGACTGGACGTCTTTGGACCCTTACCAGTGAGTCGAACAGGAAACAGATACATTCTAGTGATGATTGACCACTTCACTCGATGGGTAGAAGCCATACCAATCAAGGACCAAACAGGCGAGACAGTGTCTCAAGTATTCGAGTTCAATATACCCACAAGGTATGGAGTCCCTCAGTGTGTTTTAACCGACCAAGGACCCTGTTTCGAGTCCAGAGTGTTTCAGGCCGTATTGCAGAAGTGGAACATCCAGAGACGACGCACGTCACCGTATCATCCACAGACCAACGGGTTGACTGAACGCTTCAATCGGACATTGAAGACGTGGATAAACTGCACGAAGTTGGCATGGGAAGATGCTTTGCCTCAGGTTCTGATCGCGTATCGGACCAGCATGCAATCAACCACCAAGGTCTCGCCATTCGAATTACTGTTCGGCAGAGAACCACGGATTGCGCTCGATACTTGCCTACCGAACCAGGGTGAGCGGAAACATCCAGCTGGGCATCAAGAGCGACTGCGAGGGAAAGCTAGAAGCGAAACCAAAGCTCGACAAGCGCGGAATAAGCGAAATTACGACGCCAGGCATGAGGCTCACAAGTGGAGGCCATTCAGGATTGGAGAACGGGTCAAGTTACGGAACAACGATCGGCCGGATCATGACGGGCCGGGTGCAAGCAAGTTCAGAGAACGCTGGAAAGGCCCCTACACCATTATCGACCAGAAAGCGGGCAACTTCTTAATCGACTGCGGAGGAATGAAACGTTGGGTGAATGCTGCTCTACTGCGACCATGGTACGAGAGGAAGAAAGGTCCTCGAGGAGGGGCGGGTGTAGAGGGGCCGCTTCCAAGAATGCCTCGGGGGAGCTCTTCGGAGCTAGCTGAGAGCGGATCGCGGAAGACGGCTATCGACGAGCCTGGGCCCGGAACTACGGAGCGGGAATATATGGACAGCACAATAAATCAGACAAATACGCAGCTAGCGCAGCCCACAGGACCGAGGCCGAGCCGATTGACACGGCCCAGAACAAGCAAGTCGAGAGCTCTCGAACAACTCCTAGCCGATCCAAATCGGGTGCAGAGAAGCGGAGATCGAGGCGAAAACAGGAAGGCGGGACTTCCAAGTCAGAGCTCCCGAAGCGAAAGGACTGGCTCGCCTCTAAAATCCGTACCTGTGTTGCGAGGTGGGACGGAAATCTAGTCAATATTCGATGGCGCGCGCGAGACCCTCATGTGCCCAATTTCGGTGTGCAATAAACGTCTACCCCCCCTGTCTTGTCGTTCTCGCTACAATATGGGTGCAAGAGCAATGCGCTTAACAGTGGTTTCGATCAGATCAACTGAAATTAGACCACGTGCTAACCAGCAATAAACGTAACCGATAAGCATAAACTAGGGCAAAATGTAGTAGAACGATTGCTCCTCGATTGCGCCTCACCGATTGCTCCGAATCGACCATTTTATCTGGCCAGGGTAGCTTAAGAGCTTCGATCAGTTTCATTTGTGAACACAAAAGCAGTTGATACAACCGAATACTGATCGCCTTGGCTATAGCGATGGTGCGGAGGCACAGGCCTTTCGACAGATTACCAAAAGCTTGCAAGAGCTTCGGAATAGCGGATACATCTCAAATACCCTTTATGATAGCTTGAAGCCGAGTGGCACGAAGGTTCCTAGGCTTTACGGGTTACCCAACATTCAAAAGACGGATGTCCCACTTCGCCCAATTTTATCAATGGTTAATTCGCCCTACTAGTCTGTTGCCCAATGTCTTGTGGAAATTCTTGAGCCAATAAGACAGCGACTTACACATTACAGCCTTCATGACAGTTTTTATTTTATCGAAAGCGTCAGGGACCGCAACATCGGTAAAAATATAATGTTTTTTGAATGTTGTATCGCTTTTCACCGACGTCCCACTTCTCGAAATAGTTGCTTACATTTGCACCTACCTCAACGAAACACAAACAACGATAGGCACATCATTGTGTGATTTGAAAAGCTTCTTTTTGCGTTGCGCCTGGTACATACAGTTCCTATTCAATGACATTAACTACAGTCAGAAAGATAGTGTAGCCATGAAATCGTCACCAGGCCCGCTGTTGGCTGATGTACTCATGGCGAAATTATAAAATACCAAGCTACATGCGGAAATCACCACCTTTGATTGTTACCATCGCTAGATGGATGACATATTTGTTGTGGCCGATCAGTCCACTGACATCGATGCTGTTATTGTGCGCTTTAATCAGGCCCGCGCAGCATTACAGTTTACCTGCGAGAAGGAAGCGAACAACCGGTTGCCGTTCCTTGATGTATTTTTAATTCGTAGAGTAGATGGCTCGATCCAACGGCAAGTCTACAGGAAGAAAACCTGAAGTGGCCAGTATACGAAATTCCATAGTTTCGTCCCTTTGAGATACAAGCGAAACCTAATTTGCTGTCTAACCACAAGGGCCCGCAGGATTTGTTCTGAAGACACGTTGGATACTGAGTTCGGGTTCATTCAAAATGTGCTGCGCGAAAACTGGTATCCTGATCGATTCATTCTTAAGAACATGCAAGACAAACCCAACCCGGTACAAGTTGCAACAGCTGAGAAGAAAGAACTATTTATTTGCCACTCCAGGCGCCTACAGTGGTCGGATGATGCACTCGGCATCCCACCGATCAACTAACACGTGCTTTGTTACATGTGCTGTTAATGGATTTTATTGATCAATACTTTTGAGTTTCTGTTTGTCGTGATTCCACTATTCCCACCACTTTGGCTTCGTCAGCCATTTGCTTTCTGTCTTTCCATTTTATAATTGTAAATGCCTGGGGAGATTTATCGAAAAGGGTACTCTTCGCAACATTGTGTTCTTGCATTTCCATGGGTATAATCTACGGATTATAAGATTACCTTTCATAGGGGAAACAGCTGCCAAACGAAAGGCCAGAAGGATTTCAACAACCGTTAAGGCAACTTTCCCAGCTGCTAAGCTCTAGTGTACTTTCTCAATGGACCCCCTTATTCGTATTCGCAACAAAGACAAGTTGCCGATGCTGACCGCTTCTATGGTCATTGATCAGTTCGAGAGCGCCCGTAGTGCTACTTACATTGGTCTGTTGTGTCGCCGCTGACGCCTTCACCCCACGACCGCAAGAGGAAGTCCAAGACGAGCCAGAAGGAGACTTGTATACATGAAATCACAGTTGCTTATATAGTTTGAAGGCAAAATGAAGGGAAGCTACTAAAGTACACTATAGCCAACCAACTGAAGGAGAAACGTAAAATGCAACGGCGAATAAGCAACCGTGTACATAAGAGCGAATCGGGTGGCACTTGTCAAAGCGCAATAATGAGCACTTTCCACGCTGGTTACGTCGAGGTGGTACCGGGGCTATAACTAGCTCTGTTATGGCTCATTTGGTTGATAGTGGGCATGAAGTCGAACCAATCCGCGCCTTTCGAATACTATGCAAGGTTCCGCCACACCGGTCGAAAGGCCCGCGCCTCTGCGGCCTAGATGCAGCCGAGGCGATCAGTATTCGGTTGTATCAACCGCTTTGTGCTCACAAAAGAAACTGACCGAAGCTCTTAAGCTACCTTGGCCAGGTAAACTAGAAGATTTGGAGGCGAGGAGCAATCGTTCTACTACATCTTTGCCCTAGTATGTACTTATCGTTTACGTTTATTGCTGGTCTATACCCCTGGTTGACACGTGATCTAATTCTATTTGATCTGATCGAAACCATCAGGTCGACAGACATGAAGAGACTCGTCACATTCGATCATCGCTGCCTTCGCAGCTTAGCTCATGTCTGGTGGGAACACCGCGTAAGCAATGAGCGTGTTCGGCGTCGCGTATTTGGTACAGGAAGAGCGAGTGAACCGCTCAGCACGATTATATCACGCACCAGGCTCCGATGGCTGGGCCACGTGTTGCGCATGCCAGCACACCGACTCCCACGACGTGCTTTGTTTACGCGTTGTGGGTGCGGTTGGAAGAGGAGGAGGGGAGGCCAAGTGATGACTTGGTCGAGAGAAATGAAAACCCTCACTTCGAAGTTGGCGTCGGTTGGTGCATCCCGACTGCCTGGTTGGGGTCCTAAGGACGGTGAACACGTTTGGTTGGACACACTTGCTGATATGGCTAGGTGCCGGCCCCAATGGCGTTTGTGTTGTGAGTTCCTTTGTCCATCCCCTCCTGTTTAGCATCCCCCTCCAATCACGATCTCAATCGTTTGGCATAATATGACTTTCTTTTACGGCAGCCAGCTGTTAGCTCTCCGGAACGATGTCCATCCGTTACTGGGGACTCAGCGGGCGTGCCACTGTTTGTTGTTGTTGTTTTGTTTTTTTCTTCTTTTCTTGCCTTTTGTATTGCGGCACAATAGCTGAGGTGTTTTCCACCTCCAGCTAACGTGTAATGATGATGATGATGATGATGATGATGATCGAAACCATTGTTACGCGCATTGCTCTTGCACCCATATGATTGTAAAGGTCGGACGATGAATTCATCGAAAACAACAGATTACCTTCAGTCTCTTGATGATTAAAGGGGAATTTTTCAGTTACTGATTTCAACAAAACAATGAGTACTTCGGTTTGCCTACAGTGAGATGAGCAAGGCTAATCGCCTCGTGAACAAGCAGGATTCTAGTCGCACGATGGGCATATTTTCATACTGGTCTAGTTGGAATTGCAAATGATTCACACATTCTGAAGATGATGAATCTCGGAGCTACTTCCTCCTACTTTGTAGCTTCGAAACTCCTTCGGATGCGGTCCCATTTATCGTAATAGCGGGTTTGCTTCAAATCAAACCGTGGCCTGAATGTTTCAATCCATTGTTTCAATCTTAGTACTGATAAAACACGTTAGTATATATGCATAAATTGTTCATCGCATGTACTCAAACATTCCCCATGATAAGTTTCCAATGTCATGTATTACGAGAAGACGCTGTTCTAAGGGTCAACCCTGGGCTCTGCATAGTTCGTAACATGCCCAGCAACCAAGGCTGCGCTACGCTGTATCGCAGTTAGGCTAGCAGTCATAACCAAATGCACCCTCAGCTATGGCCTTGTGGCTCGGTCCGAACGTGTTGTGAGATGTTTGGTTTGATTCCGGCTGGAGTCAGGAGTTGATCAACACTATGTATCAGTGGACGAAAACGTTTTCCTGGACATTTTCGGATGTATGGTGATCTGTTTACTGGAAGCTGACTGCAATCAGTCATGTATAATGATCGATATTTCACAGTTTGAACAACAACCACAAAACACTTGTTTTTACAAGCATAGACTACCTCGTTCCGTTTTAGCAACAAAAGAATTACTCAGGTAATTCCAGAGCATTTGTTGCAGTTAAACTAAGTCAAGCGGCAACTATGCATTCCAAAGACATTGGACAACATTTCCCTTGAAGCGTGGTTTGATGAATCATTTGCCTTTACTCTCGAGGCGACGGCGTAAGTCCGGGAGCTGTTTGGGACGACGACCAAGCTATTGGTTGCGTTATTGCGCGACACGGTCTCATGTGCCTTATACGTTACTGACATTCATAATGTCCCAATGTCTATTGAAGCCAATCCCTAGCCCCTGTGACCCAGCGCCTATAGTAGCTGCCTCACATGAAAATGGTAATTGATTTGAGACCTGGAAGATTCGTGGAAATAAGCGTTATTGAAGAGTCCCAGTGAAGTTAATTCCTTAAGCGCTCTGCAGATGCTTGCTGACTGATTGAGCGTACTTGTACAGAATCTTTTGAAAATGGAAGTAAATAGAAAGACAGTTTTTCATCAACATGAAAGACACTATTAGGTGCTTGGCCCAATCAGATTCCAATGGTAGCCTCGAATGGTAGACTGCATTAATTAGTTGTGAAAACTTTCCCTTTCAGGCTGTTACCAAAAGTGCCATTCAGGAGGATAATAAATTTCTCAATGACTTCCACTTATTTTATCAGGACATCATTAATGCAGTACTCTTGCAAGTTTCTGAACTCCTTCACGAACTGCCATGCGAATGGAACGTGCAGTTAAACGAACATGTCCTATCGGATCGATGTCCCGTCCAATGGAAGAGAACGAATGAGGAGAACAACGATACCAGTTTGACGGCACGCAAACTATCATCAGTAAAAATTGTCCATTTCAACAACCCCCATAAACCGGATTCATTGCTTTCCAGCTGGCCACTTCGAAATAAATATAATGCTCCCAGTGAGTCTGATGAAACATTGAGTCTAGTGAAGTTGTATTTAGGCAATCCCAAATCCATCTGCCGTAGAGAGTTTTACGTCCAAGTAAGTGGCATCATTGACTCAGGACGTCCTAAGTCATTTGCAGCCGACCATAATAAAGGGTACTAGACGGAATGCCGTTGTCTCTGCAGATGACAGTTGTTAGCACGTGAAAGCATTGACCCGATTCTTATAGAGCATGTTGCTGTGAAGTTCCTAATGAGCTTCTGTTCGGTTTCTATCCTGTTTATCTTTTAACTATAGAGTCGAGCATTGCATTACGCTACCCGTATCCCCAAGTACACGAGGTAAATGAATGTTGGATGACTGTGCTTCTTTTAGAATTTGCTTAGAGAACCGCATTTCTTAAAATGTTTTCCAGGAGGACACGCCGGCAGTCACCTACAGAAGGCCATGAGTCAGTTTGCATCCTTGTCCACTGATTTTGCGCACTTCGTGTGCGAAAACTGGTCTTAGGGCGTAGTCATGAAATCGAGTGTTTTGGACACCAACACATAATAATTTGATGTGTGGCTTATCCCCATTTAGAGGTGTTGTCTTACAAACTTTATACAAAACAGTGAGCTGTTGAAGCTAGGTTGGTTACGAATTCCAAGCTACATATTTTGAGTTAGTCGCACAGAACATTCTGCATAATACAATAAATCTATGTTGTCTTATAAACTGCTGCCTAACTGAAAATCTTAAAAGCACATGGCTGTGTTCATTGGACTCCAGGATGGTTACAAAGTATCATTGAGGGACAAGGCAAAATTTAGCGATGAAGGAAATATGAACTTTATGACTTCCGTGCATTGATAGTGTGAAGTATCATTACTCAATAACATCCCATACGTTTGATCGTGTCACATAATATGTTTTGATCGGTTACGTTGTAAACCGAGGGCGTGCTCCCCGACTGATTCCGCGAACCTTGCTTAGTGATTTTGGGCTTTCTTGCGAACCCCTATGCTTGCACAAACTATCGAAGCTCGCATTTTTACTACATGCTTACTTGTCTTTTCAGCATACGTGTAAAATTTAACCAACCTGGGAAATCAAAAGATTTGGTGAAGTCTTATCATGTTAGCCTTCATGGCATCTGGGTATAATAGGGCAGTCCGTAGTGTATGGTCTGTTTTTCCTTAGCGAAACCAGTTACCTCGTTGGTACTCACTGGGTAATTTCACAAAACCGATCTGAAATGATGTTTGGTTAGCAATTTTGTCAACAGTTACCAGTAGAATTAAGGCGTACGAAGCATAAATGCACGGATTCCGATTTTGGGTAGCCTTTATCTGGCATCTGTGCACTCCTCTACAGACACTTCAGGCGACAATGGGTTTCAGTCACATTTACTTATTCGGCATAGCGGAGGGCTAACGTCTAACCTAGTGAATATTTTATTAACTTGATTGGCCATCCGTACTTGTGTGTTAGTTGGGATAGAAGTCCATCCATTCTGTCCACCATAAACATGTGGGTTATAATCAGGTTTTCTACTACTATTTGTCCAAAATTATGTGCACGTCTGATCTACGCTTCTAAGTGGAAAACGGGAAGTTTGTAACTTTGTACGGACTTCCAGTTCGTGTCGGAAACCCTCATAGGTCTTTATGCTTCATGCTCCAAACTAACCCGTAAGACCAGTTACTACCAGACAGGTTCTGGGGAAGATCTACTCGCATTAACGTGGGGGACTGCAATGGCGAATCAACATTACCTGTGCATGCCAATCGTTGGCTTTTCCTGACTTCCCTACTTCGTAACCTTCATCGGATAAGCGCATAAAACAGTGTGAAAGAAGAAGGATTATATAGGTGCTTTATTTATGGTTCTGGTGTCCGACAGTGGACCGTATTGCAATTCAAGGCCACCATCTGAATACGTCAATACATCTTCAGTAGGATATCACTGGCGAACACAAGTGCATCGGTTTTGCAAGTCCGCATGTAAATGTAGTGGATCTACTTCGTAAGGACCTTTAAGGAGCCTGAGTGAATTGGCAGTGATATTGTGGTTAGGGCTTATTTGTGGACCTGCTATGCAGTATTTCGAAAGCCGCTGTCGAATACTACTGGCCAGTAGTGGCATTTTTTCCAAGTCTTACCCACCAAAATGACGAAGCGCTAAACGCGTGTTCTTCACCAGTAACTTTGGGACAGGTGCGGTAGTTTTCATACCTAGATGGCAGCAACAGTTTCATAAGAAATGGAAAGCGTCTGTGATTAAAACCCTCCTTGAGTTCGGTTAGGTCCACAAGTGTAGTCACCACATGGCGTGATCCCAACCCCTTGAATTTGAATCATAACCGTACGGTACATTGGAAATACATCGATTGTTAATCCCGATCTTACTACACCGCTGGACCTCATGTTTCCCATAAAGAGGAAACCCTGAGGGCCGGATACGTCAGCAAGACTGTAACCCCAAACTTTCTGCCAGCAACAGTTTCTTTTGTCTAAAGTGTCAGACTTCATTAATCTCGGACTCGTAGCAAACAACGGGTTTGGCTTTCTAAACTGTGTGTTGCGTTGACAGGGCGCACATCCTTGATTACTCCCGATGGTAAATGGACGCGGGGAAGAGCAATATTCGCCTAAGGTGACTATTTTAGCAGGACCGTTCATGTATAATGATAGCCAACCCGTTAATGTGTTCCGGACTTCAAAGAAATCTATCTGAATCGGTAACCGTTTGTGAGGCACCCGATCGAAGTCGGAGTTGGAGAATCCGCTGTGTGGTTCGGTTGCCACAAGCAAACCAGGACGAAACCGCGGTCGTGGGGTGTCCGTGTTGGGCTGAGTAACACCAAAATATTCCCACCCGATCGAAGGTTTTCTGCAAGTTCAAGCATAGAATTAATATTGCATATTTTAAGCCAATGGAGTCTGGTATGTAGTTCAGGTGATGCAGCTATCAGGATGTGTACGATCATTAATCAAAGAAACCATTTTAAGACTTGTATATCAGCTCTAGTGAGTTGATGAAATTGCGCACACATTTTACCAATTTCACGAATAATCCGGCTATTATAGGAGTGTTATGTCTGGGCCTGTAATTGTCAATATCCTGATTTGCGCAGCTCTTGTGGCGAGGGCTGATAAGGGAAGTTTTTCATTGCTCGGCAAAGTACTTGGATCTCAGTGAAACGGCAAATATATACAAAAGGAGCAGTGACATATCAGACCTTCCCAGTTTCATGGTGGATGGCGCGATGCCATCAGCTTCCAGAATTGCGCACGGTTGACTAGAATATCTTACTTGCTTGATATTGCGGAGAGCTCTAGCACTTTAGATGGAGCCTTAGTGTAATTATAGCGTAAGTGTCAAGGTTCATGTAAGTGGAGAAGAACGAGTTAAATGCTTCACATATGGCGCCTGGATGTGGTCCACCTGTTCAGTGATCAATGAAAAGCGTTTGTTGGTTCTTTGACGGCGAAATCCGACCAGTGCCTTTGCTTTACATGTCATTCGTAGGGTTGCTTGATCTTCATGTGTTCACCCCATCAATTGTAATTGCTTGATTTCAGAGATAAGTCGGTGCATCCGTGGAATCATTGTACAATATCCTATCCTTTGTTAGCACGCGATCGGTTTGCTGGATTTCTGACTCATCGCACGTTCGGCTGAAGCTTTTTAAACCTCACTGATTCGTTTTACGTGTGTAGCAACGAGCGTTATTGTTTGCTGAACCTAATGATAGAAGTGCTCCAAGGCTGTGCATGTATTGTTGGAGAGAAAGAAGGCATCTCAATCGCAGGACCGGATTATTTGGCGGTATGGTTCCAAGTTAATACTGCGGCTGGTGTAGTAGGAAGGAAGTACTTGTCTGATGGTCATTTCAACGGTGAATGTTAAGAGTAGCAGGTTGCCGTCGCTACCATGGATGTTCTCTGGAACGTCTTTCTGTAAGCTGACCATACCCAATGTAAACATTATGTACAATGTGTTCGTCAACCTACTTTGTATAGTAACCCACAGTGTCCAACCAACTCTGTCTGAATAAATGAAGGCTCTGTGTATAGACAAGAAGATCTGGGAAGACCAGTGTATCTTCGGTATTTTGAAATCGCCTACAATTATCCGTTGTTTTTGTATCAGTTCCGATGCAAAATCGAAAGCTCAGATGATGCGGACAACATTCATGGTTGATGCATTTGGCAGGTTGCGGATAGACGCAAGTAAACCGAGGCTCCGGAGACGGAGAACCAGAGAGAATCAGGGACATTTGACAGTGGTGTATGTTCAAACTGTTCAGCCATACATGTGTGATTGAGTTACATGAAGCATCCTCCACTATCATTTGGTCAGCTGAAGATGGAGAAGCGGCATGTGGGGAAACTGAACCTTCGTTATCAGGACATGATCAAAGTGAGCCTTTCAAGTTCCAATCTTGATTGCAAATGAAGGGAATCGAAGGCGTTTGACTGGCGTGAATGGCGCAAGCTGCTCAGGAAGGCATTTGCCGAAATGCAGGAGAAAGACCTCATGTATTCAGAACAGAAGCGGCAAACACCGATGGGTTGTACTTCATCGAAATCGAGCGCATGGTGCTGTAGCACATGCGGTCGCGAGTGCCTGAGTCAGGCCGGCCTAGTTAGCCATGCGCGAGGCCACTCGGGACTACCACCGAAGCGTCGACCGTCCTGCAGAGAACGTAGACAGAACCGGCGCAGCGTTTGTAGGTACGCTGCACTCGATTTACTAACCGTGTGTGCGCATGCTAAGTCCTTTTATTTCAGGTGGCGGGTTTTCAATTTTGTCCTAATTATTTTCATTCTCATATTATTGTCTACCTGTACTAGCTTCTATGAACGCACATGTTGCTGAACCTAATTGTAGTGAATTTCGATAACATGTTCGCGTTCCTGGCATTTTCTTAAAATATGTTCACTGACCTCTTGAACATATCGCGGATTCGTTCGTAATCATTTTTATGAGCTCATTTAGTGCAGAGTTATGTCTCCGTATCTGTATGCATTATCCGATTTATTTTATTTCATCTTGTCGTTGCAAGTGATTGGCCGTTACTTGATATCCCCGGTGTGGCTGCGCTTGATGTGCATGTTGACAAGGTGGCCCACGCTAGTCATGTGCCACGACATCATAAAGTGTCTTCGATTCAATGAATCGATGTGTTCTTTGTGACTGTCTGCCAAGGAAATGTATGCCCGGGAAATCTGTAGCGTAGCTCGGGCAAGCTGTCGCTGTCCTTCAATATCTCCAGCGGTGTACGAAAGGGATGCCCGCTATAACCTTTCCTCTTCGACTTCGATATTGATGAACCCATGGAACTCGTGTTCACTGGACGCAACTTAGAAGGTGTGGAGCTGCTCCCAGATGGACGACTTCTTGAGTTTGAGTATGCTCACGACATTGACCTCATCTGTGACATCTCACGAACCTGACAAGTTGCACTAGACAGATTAGCACTGGTCGTCAGCAGTTTCGGGCTTTGTTTGCATCCTCAAATTGCAAAGCTTTCCTCCAACATTGGCAAGGACCGCCTCCTACTCTGATCCTTGGTGTGGATCAGCTAGAAGTCGTTCAGAAATTCAAGTACCTAGGCCGTTGTATCAGCGCCAGAAGAATCGAAGACGAGGTTACCAACCGTATAGCAAAAGCTCGAGGAGCTTTTGCTAACCTTCGTTACCAAGGCTGTAGAAGTGACATCACTCTTTCACTGACGGGTAGAATGTACATTGCAGCCGTACGTTTGACGTGTTGTACGGTGTGAGAGCCGGACCATTAGATAGGCAGACTTAATGGAGGCTAGTTCCGTTCGACCATCGCTACCTTCGCAGTTTGGCTCATATCTGGTGGGAACACCGTGTGAGCAATGAGCGTGTGCGGCGCCTTGTTTATGGCACAGGAAGAGGAAGTGAACCACTCAGCACCATCATTTCACGCACCAAGTTCCAATGACTGAGCCACGTGTTGCGCATGTCAGCACACCGACTCCCGCGACGTGCGTTGTTTACGCGCCGGGGTTGTGAATGGCAGGAGAGGAGGAAAGGCCAGCCCATAACTTAGTCATGAAGAATGAAGGCTCTTTGTTCAAAGTTGGTCTCGGTTGGAACCTCTCCGCTCCCTGGTTGGGGTCCGAAAGACGGTGAACACGTTGGACTGGCTACAGCTGTCGATATGGCATCAGCCGATCTCAATGGCATTTGTGTTGTGAGTTTCCTTGTCGCTCCCTCCGCTTAGCTTCCTGCTCCAACCCCGACCTCATTTCTGTCACATAATATAACTGTTTTTGCCGCACAATAGCCGGCTGCCAGCTCTCGGAACAATGTGCATACGTTACTGGTAGCTCACCTACCGTGCCTCTGTTGCGTGTTCTTTTTCATTTCTCCTGTGTTGCGGCAAAATAGCTGAGGTGTTTCCCACCCCTAGCTAACGTGTATAATGATGCTGATGATTTTCCAGAATCCACTAGTGAGCTTACATTCCTATGCTACAACCGAATGTATGTTGGAATAAAAAGCATTATTCGGCGCTATATTTGTTATATAATTTTTGTTTTAATCTTACTTCCCGGATAGTTCAACTCGGTTCCTGGACGTTGCAGTGAAATGGCATGCTATGCGCTGTGCATAACTCTATATGTCCAAAGAAAAGAATGACGCTGGTAGCTAGCTTGTCGCCAAACCCAGTTATTCCTACTAATTGGAAGACTTCTCGATTGTCTTTACCTACCCACATTGGTATTTTTTATCTATGCAAGTACAGGACAAAACAAAATGAAATGCATGCTACTCATACTCTAATTTATTCACTATTGATATTCTCCGCACTATAGATTCTGGCATGCGCAGGATGTTCATGGAGTTGCATCGATTTTTCAAGGTATATGACGGTCTTGTGATCAAAAAGCTTATGCTGGACTCCGTCAGACCGGAATGTAGAAGAAACAATCGATGTTTTATCGACACAGTGAGCTCTTTAGGAAGACGTTTTAAGTTGAATAAAATGTATGCATTAGCCTGCTCCAAAGCAGGAATAAGTTTGCAGGTTTCAGTTTCGCTTATTAATATGACGGATCAAAGCTGAAAACGCGGGCGCCTAATTAAATGCCTGTGATTTGCCTATGGCCAAGCACTCTTTGTCTACCTACCATTTAGCTTAGCATCTATCTAATTTCCAGTCTGTTTGTTTTACGGCTTCCGTAATCTTGTCTGATATCTGGGAAAACAGTAGGTAGCATTATCAAACCAGCTATTTTTCTGCTTCCTTCCAAGCGGTTTCTCGTTGCTACCGGTTTTTCTGAGTGTAATTGGTCAAAAATAGTTGTGCATTGTTGATACCTATCCTATGTGGTAAGTAAACGCTAGTGTGTGCTCCTAACTAGCTAACCCTTCACTTCACCTTTCTAATACTCGATCAAGAATGTGCCGGTTTGTTTAGCCATACTCAGTGCGCCTCACACCGTGGAGTTAAACTGTGCGAATTGCATCCAAATTACCAGTCGTAGTTTCTGTACCTGTTGTACCAAAAATTAGGGACGCAGATATGACGCTATTCATCTGCTCCAGAAATTAAAGGCTGTGATTCGAGATGTGATTATACTGGCTAGTTAACAGTCACGTAGTCAATCGCAGAAGTGGATATTTATTTCAATCACCGAATAATTTATGCCTCCTTCTCATGGGATCACGGCACACAGCTAGTGCACTGTCTGCACTCCAGCGGACCTCAAGTTGAGCGATGCGCTCCGGTCCCATGCTCTGGTGGCGGCTTCATGGAAGCCTTGCAGCGACGTGGAATAGTGAGTTTCGCTTCAAGCTTCCGCTATTTCTACTTGAAGTATCCAAACAAAAATGAAGCTAGTTGGTGACGATAAACAAGGGGGACTACGCACCTTGGCTGTGTTAACCTAGACGGTTAAAAGCTTGTCCTATCCACTGCGAAGGGAAGTGCAATATCTGAGATTACACATCTTGCAACAAATGCACCTACTAGTGAACATATATATGTGTGCCGCATCCCCAAGACTTCCGGCCATGTCTCATGTGACCTTTCGAAACGTAGCCACAACGGTAGCTTAAGTGGCCCCTAGCTAGGCTTGGTTAGGCAGGGTGGCTGGCTAAGGTATGGTGTTGCCCTCCAAGAGTACAGTGGCAGAATGAAACAATGGTATATTACGGGCAAAAAAGCCGATGCTTAGCAAATCCCGTAGGATGACGAAAAAGAGAATCACAACATGGGAAAACCTCAGTTGTGTAGGTTAATTCTGCTTGTGTAACTTACGTCACATTATATCATCTGTTGAGACACACATGCTATATCTCGTAGTGTATGTGGGTTAGGGCCACATCAAGGCGTTTTATTTTAACACAAGTAAAGTGGGGACGGAAACAACGTAATTTGGGAGGGTGATCCATGGCTGACACACACGAAGAGCGTAAAAGTTAAGTCGACATTCTAGCCAACTGTATTGCGTGACTAACTTAAACTGGTGGACCATCAAATTGGTGTTGTGGTTCAGTTGTGATAAGTTGCGGCAGAGGTGGTTGGGGTTCTTTAGAATCTGGTAGGGCATAATAAGGTCGCCACATAGATGCCGGTACCGGCCGCTGTATACTTTTAGGGTCCTCAGTCTAAGTTGATAAGGAAGATTGAACAACCCTTTAAGGTGCTTCGTGCTTCATCGCTGTGGAGCCTCAAGCACTGTAAGGTCTTGCGTGTGCTAGGGCTGCCAGGCCTGGATTGCGTATTCCACATGAGGCTTCATGTATATGTTAAGTAACTGGGAACAGACAGGGGGATCAAACCTTCCAAATGCCCTCCGTAGCATGCCAACATGTTGGTTCCCGGTCTTTGACGCCAGATCAGATTGAACAATGAACAATGATATATTACAAGTAAAAAAGCAGTTGATTTGCAAGCCCCGTAGGGTGGTTGACGTGAAAGTAAACTTAAGTGTAAATGGTCAATTTAAGCGTCTAGCGATTCAGATGCCCCTTCTTCACATAAACATTTTAGAATGGACATTGAATTGTTACTGTAGAATAATATGGGAAGTAATAGAGGTAAGGTATCTCTTAAGAACAAAAGAAACGACAACGCTTACTCGTGCGCCGCTTTCCTGGACTGAGGTAATTGATGAATGCAGTTGTAATATATTCGAAACTATATTCCACAGCAGCAGTGTGTAAGTAGTGAAGCACGAAAGCTGAGAATGAGCATCATTTGTTCACGTTTGGTTGACGTAGACATCACTGATTATATGGCGTAATGTAAGTGGATAAGCGAACCATCCAGACGACTTCTGAATACCGTTAGCGTGGGGGAAGAAACAACATATGTGGGAAGAGCGTTCCAGTGTTGGCACACACGAAGGGAAAAGAAATTCCAGCGGCATTCCAACCAGCTGTATTGTGTGTCCAGCTTTAGCTGGTGTCCTCTGGGTGTGGTATTGCGATTCAGCTTTAATAGGTGACGATAAGAATGGTTTGGATTCTTCAGGATCATATAAGTCGCCACGCAGGCGTCGCTATTGTTTACTGTAGACCCCGAGGGTTTTCAGCCTCAATCGGTAAGGGAGATGAAACAAACCGTTTACGTTCTTGGTCGACCTTCGTTGTGGCAATTCAAGATCGGTAAGGTCTTGCTTTTGCCATGGCTGCCAGGCGTGGATGGCGTACTCAGAATGAGGCCGAATTTAGGCGTTGAGCACCCGAGAAAAGATGGAAGGATCGAAGCGCCCGAATGCCCTCCGCAAAAAGCCAAAGTGTTGGTTAGCTTTTTCGGCGACTCTCGGCCTGACGGGAACAGCCCAGCTCTTCCTGCATTATCACGCCTAGATCGCATTCCGCTGAAGTGCGCTGCAATATCTGATCCCCCAGTCTGTATTCGCAAGTAGTTTTATGGCGTATGCTCAACACCTTGCACTTTGTAGCATTTAACTGAAGCAAGATCTGAGCCGACTATTCGTAGACCCTGCCAAGATCATCCTGAAGTGCTACATTGTCGCTGGTTGTTCTAATGGCTCGCCATATCTTGAGATCATCAGCGAGGAGTAAGGAGTTGGAGGTGATTACTGTCGCAAGATCGTTTATGTAAATCAGGAATAGTCGTGGACCAATTACTGAGCCCTGGGGCACTCCGCACTTAACGTTGATTGGGTCAGAGATGACGCCGCGAACTCTTACATTCAGATGCCGTTGAAACAAGAAATTATCTATCCAACCGAGGATTGGGTCACCGATTACACAACACTGCAGCTTGTGAAGGAGGATGCGGTGGTTCAGACGGTCAAAGGCCTTTGAGAAGT
>CALYDF020004163.1:0-21251 GCA_944474145.2 Dicrocoelium dendriticum
TTGTTAGTTTGTCTATCCACACTGGTTAAGTCTTAAGGTTGGATAGGTTGGTAGCTAGGATCTCTTGTTTTGACAGGCATTACATATATATACATATTTGCAACAGTCTATGAATAGACATTACACCATCGGAAACCATGGAACTCAATACAAGGTACAGAAAGAGTAAAAGAAAGCACATCACAACACATCAAAGTCCACGGTTTCGTCAGAGGGCGAAATACTACCGGTTGCCCAAGCCGATGTAGGGTGTTGACTTAGGGGACACCACTTCGAGCCTTTGGCTGAATAGCCTGTTCGCAAGACAGCGGAGCGAATTCAAGGAATCGCGCCCATTGGGAGCCGGTGACTGATTAATCATTTCATACGCCCTTTCGTTTGTTCCTTTGCCAAACAGGGGCCCAATGCCCTCCGAAATTACAGCATCAACTTGCTGGAATACAATGCTTCGCCAGGATGAAGCAAGAGGCAGTGACTTTATTTAGTGGCGAGTCACATCCGCCACGTCACAGTGTTTTTAAACGGACATATGTGGCTTTTTATAGGGAGAACGCTTGCCAGGCGGAAACCCACCACCTCCTGGAGCACTGCCGCCGAACCATTTGCTGGAACGGAAAAATCTTGAACCACCCAGCTGGCACCACGTGGAGGTTGTTCGGCAAGCCAGCCGGCATCACAATTTACCTATTGGTCGGTTTCAGGTTGGAGACCAACCATCGAGGTTTACTTCAGAGGGGCATCAGGGCAGAACGAATGGTGGTGGTCGACAACTTTCATCGGACTGTCTGTCGCTTATGCTGGCAGCTTCTAACCGGTGTCCCATTGGTTTACGTCCCATAACCAATGAGAGTGTCAAGGACGAAAAATCAGCGTTCTCAGCCTCGCTAACTTGCAAGTACCGCACGCGATTTCGAAAATGCGCCACGCTAAACTCTTGGTACAATTCGGTAACATGCGTGTAAAATGTGTAGAGTAACATGGCCACTAGCCCTGGAAAATCCCTGCGAGACTGAAGACAAATTCAGCGTGTTTGCAGCGACTCTGTTTCAGTCGCTATACTGCCGAAGTCTCTTTGAACTAAAACAAGCGGGCTGTGCTCTGTTGGTTGATTAATCTAAATGATTCACGAGGATTTTCACACATAAGGCAGTTAGTTATATGTCGGGTGATCGAAATGTCAGGCAGGCTAAACCATTCGCGACCAGGTTTCGCGGAATACGCTCTGTAATCCTTGTAGGCAATGCTCGTTCAGTTTGGCTAAAGATCTCGCTACCACAAGTGCAATAAAACAGGTAAATGTTTGATGTGGTATCTCGAGCAAAGAGCCCGTCCCGGTCGGAATTAAACTGCAACTTGGTGCAAATGCGCAAGCTCATCGGCGTAATAAACTGTCATATATAGTCAGAGGTACCGGATTCTCCTTCATTTTGGTCGCATTTGAATGGTAGCGTCCTGAAACCTTTTTTCTTAAGGACTTCAGGACTTCCATCCTAGTATTTGCCTTCGCGTTTAAGTGCCGTACTGTGAATTTTTCTGGATATCCATTTTCATGTAATGTCGCACAAACTCGTAGTGACTACAGAACTGCCCCCAACCTCTCCTCCTGTGCGTGAGTCAAACATTTGAAGGCTCGATTTGTGCTATCTGAAATGAGTAGTTAGTTAACAGGCAAGGTTAGCTTCACGTCCAAAACGTGTAGGCTTTTGTGTGACAGTGGGACAAGTGCTGGTTTGGAAGGGGAGGGAGCACTGGAGTCGCCCATCTGTTGGGTAAGTGGAGTGCTCTGCGGCGGACTCCATTCAGCGTCATTGTCGGTAGTCTGCTTTAGTGAATCTATTGCGACGTAGGCTGATTTAATTCAATCAATACTTGAAGAGTCTTTAAAACCAATTCTGTCCAATACGATATTGGGCTCTTTGAAAGCGCTGACTCTGAAAGGGCTTCCATAAGGCGGTGTCATAAGCTTGCGAGGCTCATCGATGCGTACGAACCGAGGTGACATCCGTACATTTCGGGGTGAAAGCAGTGGTCCCAGAAGTGAATCGCGGTGGAGTTGGATGAATGGGGCTGAAGTATTGTCTTAGACATGCGGCACATGACGCAGATTTCAATATCGTACCGGAGACTAATTCTGCGGGACAAAAACCGACATCGTCCTTTACAATTTAGTGGATACCGAGGTGAATGCTCGGTAAGAGTTCCGAGCAATAAATATGGGATTGCGTCGTAGTAAGTGTTGCATTGATTTGGCATTGAATGCGCTCTACTAACCCGTGAAAAGCGCAGATAGTTATTGCTTATGTAGTCGGCGCATTGTATATTAAGGTCTCGTTCGCTGTGTTGGTAAGATCATCAGTGGATCTGTAGCCATTGTTCCAAAGAGGAGGGTTCCTAGTGTGGCGGTGACACGACATTAGTGAGTGCGTTTGTTCGTCGCCACACCTGTGGGCAACTTCGGTACTCAGTTACGGCTGCAGTACCCATGGTCCTGCCGTTATTTTAGGCTTGTAAGTTGCATGTTAATCCAGCGTTTCAACATGATATTAACACTTCACTTACAAGTGATTGATATGCTTTAGATCTCAAGTGACCTTACGGCGCAATTTTGATGTGCCCACGAGCATTGCATACGCATAGTAAGCATAGAGTTTGGAGAAATTTTCCTCCTTCAACAATGTCTTCGGAATTACTTACTTTCCAATGACAAAATGTTTCCCAGTAGTTGCCAAGTCGCTAACAACCTATGTCACGGCGTGCATACATGAATGCTTCTAAGACTAGCTGAAACAGTGATCCATAGCCGGCTTAGTGAGCGCGGTTTCCTTTGTAAATGCTTGCAAACACATTGTAGGAACGCCCGTGGGTGAGACAACCGTGTTTATCTGTTCCAAGTACTCACCTGAAGTACTAGAGTAAAATGCCCCGCGTCGCCAGTAATCATAAGTCTTGCGTTCTTTCTAGCAGGACGATGTGGCATGTATAAACACCGTAGTTAGTGTAGCCAATTTAGTGTTACTTTGTTGAGCAATGTCGATTTCATGAGGAAAGCATGCCAGTCCATTGACGTAGTAGGGTGGTTCCATCTGCATTGACTGTGCTTCTATGGTTCCAATTGGAGAGCCACTTGTTAAAGAGTCTCAACACGTATGGGCTATCATATGGAAGTGAAGCCTAATTATCCATGAATACATAGGTTCTTAATACCTTTATATAACGCGATACATGTAGGCACTGAAGTGGTAACTGACTAACTAAGTATCGCATGGGTTAGGAGACAAAGGAGCACTCAATAACGTCGTGTCAACGCCACAATTGCAATCCTATCATTTTTTGTTGAGTCATCAACTGTGATCGAATTAAGCAACCCTAGAATTTTAGTTGTTCATCTTCAGCTTAGTCTACTAACATCACTTGGAACAATGTTCCTCGTGATCGTCGCAATATCAATCGCACAAAATTGTACAACATCCTATCAACCATTGCTTAACTGCGGAATACCAGTGAGATTATTCTCTGTCTACGTCACCATGGACGACCATACGGAAGTGAAAACTAATTATCCTAAGAATTCATAAGTTCCTATGACCTTCACGTAACGCAGTAAATAGAGACACTGAAGGGACAACTGACTAGCATTTCGTCCATGGAGACAAACCAACACTCACTGACGTCGTGTCAACGCCACACTTGCAATCCTATCATTTTTGTGGAGCCATCAACTGTGATCGAATTAAGCAACCTTAGAATTTTCGTTGTTCTTCTTCAGGTTATTCTACTAACTTCTGTAGGAAATATGTCCCCCATGATCGTTGCAATGACATTCGCACACAATTGTCTAACCGCCTAGCAGCCATTGCTGTACTGTGGAACACCAGTTAGATGGTTGCCTGTCTACGCCACCATGGTTAGGCCGCTGAATAAGCCACCATTAGGTAGCCGCCAGTGATCGCCATAGACCGCTTCGTGTGCTTGTTAGTTTGTCTATCCACACTGGTTAAGTCTTAAGGTTGGATTGGTTGGTAGCTAGGATCTCTTGCTTTGACAGGCATCACCATTTACCTATTGGTCGGTTTCAGGTTGGAGACCAATCATCGAGGTTTACTTCATGGGGGCATCAGGGCAGAACGAAAGGTGGTGGTCGACAACTTTCATCGGACTGTCTGTCGCTTATGCTGGCAGCTTCTAACCGGTGTCCCATTGATTTTCGTCCTATAATTAATGAGGGTGTCAGGAACGCCAAATCAGCGTTCTCAGCCTCGTTAACTTGCAAGTACCGCGCGCGCTTTCCAAAATGCGCCACGCTAAACTCTTGGTACAATACGCTAACTTGCGTGTAAATTGGCGTGGATGGAATGCCGGCCAGCATCTGATGAATTTTGATGGTAGCTCACCTTGATGAAATTGCTCTCGGTCGGGTCTTATGCACTGATCATTCATCAAGTCATCGACGCTATTTTGACGATTATCTATGATATGTGCCATGGAATGTGTACAACGTGCTCCTAGTCATTTAAAACATCATGTGACCAGTTTTGCACTATCGGTAACCCAGCAATTCTTGTGGCTTTCACAAGCATTTGCGCATCTGATGCCACCAAACCTTGTGGGACGGCAGACGAATCTATGGAACGCTAGCTAATTTGGATAGAACCTAATACAGTGTAGATATCAATGCAGGTACCTGGCAGACAGTTGACTGCGCTTGGCATCTCGGCTTCAGGACCTCTCGGTTATCGCAGTTACGAATCGACAAATCATTCTTATGAAATCCGTATGGTAGAATTTGTATTCCCTACGAGCAGTAGGATTTTGGCGAGGATTTTGAGCTCCTCTCAATCAGCCGAAATTCAGATAAAGCAACTTGCGTAAAAAGGGTTCAAATTTCGTCTGTTTCGCGCTATTGGGTCTTGTCAATTGAGGCATTCATTCGGGCCTCTTCCTAGGAGTTATCCTAAGAATGCTAGTGGCTTGCGCCAAACATATGGCATCTGAACCGACTGAGCCGTAGTGGACAGGATACGGCCATCGTGAATCGTTAGCAGACTGCTATGCGGCACCTGCCACGCATATCGCAGTGGTTGGACTTTCGGCGCCATATCTTCCCGTGTACGGCACCTAAGAAACATACCAATTTTTTTTTAGCAATCCTTGGGTAAGAATTTGTAATAATTATGAGTAGAATGATTTTGGCGAGTATTCTTAGTTCGTCGCAATCAGCCGACAATACAGATGACGATAATTCTAAAAGAAACAGACGGCATTTCCGCCTTATTGGGGCTCGTCAATGTTGCGCATTCTTCAATATACACCTGAGGATTAAATGCATGGCTGCATCCATCCTGCAATGCCATTCAGGCAACTGCCTGGCAGAAGACAGCAGTTGGCCTTCTGAGTTCAGAAGATCTCGGATACAGCAATAATGAATCGACACAGCATTGTTATCAATTCCGTAATTGCGCATTTGCATAAACTACGAGTATAAGGGTTTTCGCGATAATTTGAGCCCGTCACAATCAACCTAAAATTCAGATATCTTAATTCCCATTCCACGAAACTACGAGTCGGGCGTTTTTTCTCATTGGGTCTCGACAGTTCTGCTCCTCCTTTGGTCATCTTCCGAGGTTAAAACACATGACTGCTATTGGTTTGCGCCGACTACTACCAACTGGAGCAACTGAGCCATGCTGGACGGCAGACGACCATTTTGAATATTTTGCTATCTGCCATAAAGCCTGACATATCCTCCACTGACATGCAGGTATCTACCGTGCAGATGACAGCAATTGAACTTCCGGTGTTACAACTTCATCGCTACGGCAGGTATGAAACGACCTAGAATTTTTATGAGATCACTTAAGGGCGAAACTGCATTACTTATAATCAGAAGGATGTTAGCGTGCATTTTAGTTACTAGCAAGCAGCCGACAATTCAGATAAACCAACTCCGACTCCAACAAACACCAGACGGCTGGTTCGCCCTATTGGGTCTCATCGGTGGTGAGCATCCTTCGGCAATTTTCCGAACCATGTCTGCTAGTAGCTTGCGCCACTACCCCTGCTGAATCCACTGTGAAATGTTGGACTGCAGAAGACCAGCTAGAATCGTTAGCTAAATGGGATAAAACACGAGCCCTCCTCACTGCCATGCAGACACCTGCAAGTCAGATGACAGCGGTTGGAACTACAGTGACAGGAATTTCCCGTTACGGCAGCTGAGAATCGACAAAGAATTTTTATGAAATCCGTAAGTGTGACTTTGTATTACTTATGGGTAAAAGGATGTTAGAGTATTTTGATTTCGGCGCAATCAGCCGACAATTCAGATAAACAAACTCGCATTATTAAAAAGCACCAGCAGTGAGTTTCGCCCTACTGGAGCACCTCAGTAGTGCGCGTTATTTTTCGTTTCCGAGGATAAAACACATGACTGCTATTCGCTTGCGCCAACACGCCAGCAGCCGTAGCCACTGAGCCATAGCGGACGGCAGACGACCATCATGAATTTTCGGCTGATGGCGACGAACCTAAAAAGTTGGATAAACACTTATACAAAATTATAAGACAAATATGTCTTCCTGGATTTCATAAATGCCATGCCGAATACTATCTGCCGTAACCTGGATGTCTTGAGGCCGGAAGAACAACCGTTGTCATCTAGCTTGCAGGTGCCGGCATGGCAGTGTTGGTTAGGTCACGCTATCTCGCAGTTAGCTAAAGATTCAAGGTTTTATGCCGTCCCCCATGTCTAAAGGTTTAGCTGCAGACTTGTTGGTACAAGCCATCAGCAGTCATTGGTTCGATCCTCGGAAAAGGACAAAAGGAAGCGCACCAAGTCTAGCTTATATCAAACGAAACGGCCGTCGGGTGCTTTTAGTAATTTGTGTTGAGTTATCGGAAATATCGACTGTTTGCGACGTGTTCAAAATCCTCGCCTAATCTTTTTACTCATAATTACTACAAATTCGCCTTTACTGATTTTATAAAAATGTTACGTCAGCTTATAGCTGCCGTAAAAAGGAAGTTCTGTCGCCAGAAATGCCAAGTGCTATCATCTGCCTGGCAGGTGTCTCCATGTCAGCGTAGGTTAGGTCACAATGTATCACAGTTAGCTAACGATTCACGATGGTCTTTCGTCTAACCCAATGTCTCTGTGGTTTCAGTAGCCGGCTTGTTGGCGCACGTTACTAAGAGTCAAATGATTAAACACCGAAAAACGACTAAAGGATGCCCAGTAAGGACGTGCCGCAATCAGGCAAAAGAGCATTGTGGTGTCTACTTTGAAGGGAAGACGGTTTATATGAATTCTCGGCTGATTGCGACGAAGAACAAACAAAATCCTTTTGCTCATAAGTATACAAATTCGCCCTTACGGATTTCGTAAAAATGCTATGTAGATTCAAAGGTGCCGTTAACAAGAACACTTAACGCCGGAAGGCCAGCCGTTGCTGTCCGCCTGGGGAGTGCCTGCATGCCAGTGGATCAGGAGTAGGGCTAAATCGAAGTTAGCTATCGAATAATGATGGTCGTCTGCCGTCCCCCGTGGCTTATTGACTACATGTGTTGGACAGTTGGCGCAAGGCACTGACCGTCATGCGTTCGATCCATGCAACGGAACAGAAAATGTAAAAAAATAAGGAGCACTAAATAGGGCGAAATGGCCGGGAGTTGCTTTTATATACTAGGCTGCTTTATCTGAATTGTCGGCTGCTTGAGCCGTACACAAAAGATGGCCAAAATTCTTCTACTTATAAGAAATGCACCTTCGCACTTTTGGATTTTTAAAATTGTTATATCGATTTATAGTTGCCGTAACTTGAAACTCCTGACGTTAAAATGATAACGGCTGCCTTCTTCTTGCCAGTTGCCTGCATAGCAATAAATAATGGGTCGGGATAAATCGCAGTAGGATAAGGATATATCATGGTCGTCTGCTGTCCCCCATGGGTCAGACGCTCTAGCAGCCGGCGAATTGGGGCAAGCCACTCGCACTCATAAGAGTTCGACCCTCGGATGAAGACCGGAGTACTCGCACTACTGACGAGCCCCAATGTTGCGAAACGGTCGTCTATTCATTTAACGAATGGTTTGATTTATTTGCATGGTCGGCTGATTTCGTCACACATTAAAACCGCCAAAATCCTTATGCTCATAGGTAACACAAATTTGCCCTTACGAATTTCAAAAAAACGTTATAAATGTTTCGCGTTTTCAGTAACTGGGAATTATTTAAGCCGAAATGCTAACAACTGTCATCTGCCTAGCGGGTGTCTGCTTAGCAATAGATGATTGGGCAGGTTATATCGCAGATACCTAACTATTCAGCATGATCGTCCGTTGTCCCCCATTGCTAAGTGGCTTCGGATGCAGGATAGATGGGTTTCATGGTTTCATGGGTTTCGTGGGTTTGATCATCGGAAGTGTACCGAAGGATTCGCTATACTTACGAGTACTAATGGGGCGAAACGGCGTCTGTTGCTTTCAGAGAATGTGTGGAGTTATGCGAATGGTTGCCTGACTGCGGGGAACACAAAAGACTCGACAAAATCCATCTACTCTTAAGTAGTATAAATTCGCCCTTAGAGATTTCATAAAAATGTTTTGTCGATTCATGGCAGACGTAAGCGGTAATTCCTTACGTAGGAAGGCTAACCGCTGTAATCTGCCTTGTAGCTGCCTGCATGGCAGCGTACAATGAGTAGGATTATATCGTAGTAACCTAACGATTCATGATTGTCGAACGTTGTCCATGACTTCTCAGTGGCTTTAGCTGCTGGCTAGTTGAGCACAACCAGAATTAGTCATGTAGTTAACTTTCCAGTGTGGTCTATAGCCTGCGCAACACTGACAAGCCCCAACAAGGCGAAAGTGCATTCTGCTAATTTTCTGGATTGGTAGTTAATTAATTTGAGTTTTGGCCGGATTTCAAAAATTAAAATATTCGCCAAAATCTTTCTAATAATGGGCATACAAACTGGCCCTTACGGTTTTCATAACAATGCTATTTCGATTCATTTCTGCTATAACCGGTAAGTGCTGACGCCGGAAAACCAGTCACTGTCATCTGCCTGGCAGTTGCCAGCATGACAGTGGAGGATGGGTCGGGCTAAGTCGCAGTTATTTAACGATTCATCATGGTTATCTGCCGTTCCCCGTAGCTCAGTGGATTAGCTGCGGACTGGTTGGCGCAAGCCGCTGGCAGTCCAGTGTTTGATACTCGTAAGTGGCTAGAAAGATGGACACCACCGACGAATGTTAATAAGGCGAGGCGACCGTGTGGTTTATTCTTTGTTTGGGAGCTGATTTCTCATATTTTCCGCATGATTGCGACGAACGCAAATTAATCGCTAGAAATCACTCAACTCATAGTAATGCAAATTCGCCCTCCACTGATTTCATGAAAATGCTATTTTGATTCATATCTGCCACACCTGGAAATCCTGACACCCTAAGACCAACCTCTATCATATGGCTTTCAGGTGCCTTCATTGCCTTGGAGGTTGGGTCGGGCTATTTCGCTGTTGGCTATAGAACCATGAAGGCCGTCCGCCGTCTCACATGGCTCAGTGGATGCAGCTCTGGACAATTTGGCTCATGCCACTAGCAGTCATGTTTTTGATACTCGGAAAATGACCGAAGAAATCGCACTGCTGCTGGGCCTAACTAAGGCAGAACGGTCGTCTTGTGTTTTCTTGGAATAGGGGTTCGTTTACGCGAATCGTTTGCCGATGGCGACGAACCAAATTTACGTGCCAAAATCCTTATAAGCGAACCTTCAGTTCAAATGACTGATGCACCTTTAATGCTGCTGCTGCTGCTGCGGCTGCGACTTCTTATGATGCTGATGCTGCTGCTGGTGACATTAATGAGCATTACGTTGCTGAAGCTAAGAATGATTTTTGCGCCGTAATACACGGACTAAGAAAAAATTGTGGCAGAAGAAATAATGCAACTCTATTTTGTTGAGAAACAATACACTGAAGAGTGTTGATTAGAAAGAAATGTTCTAATGCATAATTCCTTCAGGAGTGAATAAAATTTGAGTGAAATAAATATATGGATCAGGACGCACTACTAAATATATTATTTGATTTGTTAAAGTGAAATTGCAGGTCTCAGGATTTGAAATGTAGATTGTTTGCATGCGCTAAAGTTTACTACCAGTTGCAGCCCTAAGAGTTAGCCTCATCAGCATTGCACAGCCTGCTAAACCATCAACGGTTCTCCAAACTGGGTTTCCTAACATTCACTGTAATCGTCATTCAGATCCATTATATTCAACACCTCTTCATGCCGCCAGGTAAATTTCATTTTGCTCCACACTATTCAATGTGCGACTTTGGTAAACACTACGTACCTCACGGTAATACGCGAGGACAGCCTACGCAAACAATATACTGTTAAGTATATTGGTTCATTGGATGGCACAGGTATTGACTTTATCCTTACTTAGTATAACGAAGTATATTCCAACTTTACTTATGTTTTCAATGCCAATTTTCAAGTACTACACGTTGCTTTTTCCACAATTTTCTCCTACTAGCCAACCTGCCTTAAATGTATGGCTTTCTATCCGTGCATGACATGTTATCATAGCTCGCCATTACTGTAATTTTCTCGTTTTATAGTGGGCGCCAATTGCTCAGCACCGCCACGTTTGAATTTTTACTTGAGTGATGTGCATGTGGATTTTCTGCTTTACAGTTTGATTGTAATTCCATGCAAGCCTTAAGTTTAATAAATCCACAATACTAGAGAAAATGATGAATGTGTTCCAAGTCAGGTTTATAAAACATTTTTGACTTGACTTATGTGTACATAGAAGCACGGCCTAAGACCGGTATTTATATCGACAGTGTTTGCGCATCAAAATTAGAACCAGCACACATCCATTCAACGGGTTCAGATATACTGAGAGTGACAGCGATTAATTTGCCTCAGCTAACGGAACCTGATACCTAAAGCTACGTTAACACCAAAGTTAACTATACTTGACTAAGCAGAATAATTCCAGCTGGTCGCACGTTTCGATAAACCAAAGCTCATATGTTTCCCATGTACCTAGGTTCGTTGACTTTGGGTTGTCTGAGAAGAAAACTGTTATTTCTTATGGCGGAATTCATATTCCACGGCAGTGAACCATAATAGCTCACTGGCAGTTCATTATCTGGGGTGTTCCATTTATTTTCAAATGAAACCGGTTATCATGTCCGCTTTCCAGGTGCGCATAAAGTGGTGTATAGAGCCCACTGTATATGTAATATTCAGTTCTTTTTCAATGCGGTTCATTCGTTGCTGTATCTCAAGTGGGAATTTCATATTCTTACATATATATAACGCGTTTTGAGATTACCGAGCTGAGTGTGTGATAAAGGTGAAACAGCCAATGCAGGAGCCACATCCATAGAACGTTTGGTACGGTTCAATTGATTAGCCTAGTTGCTGCGTTTTAAATACGTATTGTGATCACGGGTCCGGTCCATGACGCTTAGGCAAGACCAGGTAAATATTCATCGTTTGGATTAGTAGGCATGCAGCCCATTGCGTGTTTTAGCATAACCTACATGCCGAATATGGAGAATACCAAGCAAGCATGCTTGGTATCATATATTTATCAATGCTGCACCCGAGTGAATGCTGCTATCCTAAGGACATTGACGAATGAAACAATGAGACAATGGTTAATACCCATAAAAAGCCAAGACTTGACAAGTCCCGTGGGAAGGTTTGTTGTAATGTTAGTCCAACAGAAAAGGCTCAATAAACTAAAACGCGTCTGTGGACTCACACTAACCCAAAGCTATAGCTGTGGGTGGATAAGCACAACGTTTTTCGGCATCATGTCGTCTCAGTGCATGGAAATCTTAACAAGCAATGTAGAGTAAAGCATTTGAGTCGGTATATAAAATGAATAGCGTAGGCGCAGAAATGACAAAAGTCGAAAGAGCGTTCCATGCTTCGAAAACTCGAAATGTCAAATGATGTCGACCACCCTCCAGCCCTCATTTATGTGTGGCGGCGTAGGTTCAGCTGGTGGACGCAGGATTGACCGGGGATTTTCAGCATCTAGTGCACTAGGATGAAGCCACAACTTGGACAGCGACATCCTCCGCTGTAGACTCCCTAAGCATTCAGTCAAATATGGGATGGCGGGTGTAACAACCCCTTCATATGTTTCGTTGCCTTTTGCTGGTGATATTCAGCTCCGTCAGGTATTGTGTTAACCAGGGTTGCCATACCTGTACCGCGTACTCTATATGTGGCCTTACATACTCATTGACACCTGAGGGAAGATGCAGGGATCAAAACTCAAGAACGCCCTCCGTCAGAGACAAATATATTGGCTTGCGGTTTCGGAGGATTTCATATACTCTGCCGAAGAGCCGAGGTCACCATGCGTCACCACCCAATGTCTTGCTCCTGTAAGGCAATTTTCAGCATGCCATTTCTTAGCTTATATGCGTACTTTGGATTGTGGCGAACAAGTGCATATTTGCACTTGTCCTTGTTAAACGGAAGTAGCTTTGCCTTTGGCCATTTAAAAGCGCGGTTTAAGTCTCGATGCAGCATAGACTGAGCTTCCTGACAGCTGACTGTCGGCCATTTCTTGATGTCATTAATAAAATTTTGAAACTTTGACGGTGATACTCGCGAGGTCGTCGTTGGCCCAAACACTGACCCACATTGATTGGATCAGAATATTATTCCCGGAAGTCGGGTCTGAAGGTGCCGCTGCTAGAAAAACTTTCCAATCTAGCTACATACAGGAGTATAACTATGTATGCATGCAGCTTTAGGTTAACGATGCGGCATTCCACACATTCGGAGGTTTTAGAAAAGTTTAAGTGCATTAAAACGCCGGTCCATTTCTCTGCTATCTCAGTTCAACTACATAGGGTAATCAGTTGATTGGTAGTACATGACCGATGCTGACGGATTCTGTGTTACTTCGGTGCTATGACGTTAGGCCTTTTAAAGTAGCCATTGAAGCCTGAGCTATGATCAATTGCATTACTTATAAGAGCACCGAGTGGAGAAAAACAGGACGATATTTAGCAGACTCCGAACGACTATGACACATGAAACTCGGGATAACGATACCCTGCCTTCTCATGTTAGGGGCCTGCTGTTCGTCCAGCTCCTTTGGAAAAATCACGTTAATTTTCATCTTAGCTTGGCGGTTCTAGTACACCCGTCTGCTAGTATTATTGAAGAAAAACCTTGCTTCATATTCCGGAGGCTATTCACACCTCTGCATTGAAGCTTTCCTTTACTACAAAACAAATCAACTAGACTCTGCTGTTGTACTTATAAGTCGCCACTGCAATGCGATACATGATGGTGATGCGCAACTTAGTTCCTCCAGTTATCATGGCTAGGGCTCGTTCAATATTCATACCAATCGGCGTCACTTACGGTAATGAATTTTTGTGTTCTGCAAAGAATCAATTATTGTGCTGTTATTGAACGTAGGGGTTTTTGTCCGAGCAGATGTTATTAGATTCATGAAAATTTTAGCAAATTCCATTAAAGCATTGTCAAACCAACATTCGTCAGAAAAATCCCAGATGGCATCTCCTAGAATTCTGCAAGTATGTCGTAGTGAGTAATATTTCGAAACAACTAAATATGTTTCTGTGGACACTCCGATTAACACACGAACTCGTAAAATATTGTTGCTTCGTCGCTCCAGACCAGAGGGCTCTCCGTCCTTTTTTCTCAATCATGGGCCCTTCGAAGTCCAAAACCAAATAAACCACATATGGTAAAATTCCCGCTCATGTTCGGGCGAGCGAACGTTTAAACTACTCCGCATGAAGCGGGTCGACCAAACAGTCGCCACTGTTGAAATATAAAAACAAAATTAATAGGAGAACATTCATCAAAGTAACGTGAATTTTAGTGTATGGGATAAGTCGTTCTAGGAACATAATGATAAAATAAGTAAGGCATTCTCAACAGTGATGCAGAAACACAAGGGATCAAGTGGAAAAGTTGGTGCGCCGTCACTAGACTCAGTACACCTACATCTCGAAGGGCACAGCTTCGATTGGAACACGAAATGTCCTAAACCAGTAGGGAAACCTAATTTAAGTAGACAGTCAAGAGGCTCATTTCTCCAGAAACAAATGAAACAACCTTTGCATCTACATCAATAGTGTATAACAATCATTAAGACAGGAAGAGCGCATACAGCTTAGATACCGGCGCACGAAATTGAGTCATTTTCTACACGTACGACGAGCAGGAGCCTCGACATCAAACAAAATACTGTCCTCCTACTTAGGATATAAGCAAAGTCCGCGAATCACGCCCACGATTCAGTAACGGTTCCGCAGCCTGTAACAATTTTCAATTTACAGCTCCTTAACAACATGTGCCACCAAGTAGAAGAAGCTCCATATTTTGACTCCGAATGCCTGTACTCGGATGGATGGCTGATTATATCTAGACAGGATCCATTTGGCCTAGATAAATGGGATTCTGTTTTGTCTGATTTGCTCATTTCGGTTATTCCGCTGCATATTCTTTTACATTTCACTACATTCGGCGTATACGCGAAGAAAGCACACATTTTGACTAACGCGTTGAGCAAACTTTTAGTAATTTGTGATAAAAGCCACCTTGATTTCTGACACCTAACCATCTTGTATATTCGTCTGACCATAAATGCTATCTGCATGTCTCATTTTTCCGCCAGCTCCGCCTTAATTCCCACGCTCTGGTTGATCTTTAGACCTAGGGTGACTCCGCTATAAGATATGGACGTTGTGCTTTATCAAGAGACGTTATTGCATGGCGCGTTTGCAATACAGTGATATCTGAAAATCTGCGAAGTATTAGGTAAAGTCAAGGAAACAAGTATTCACCCTGTGAGAAGCGTGATTGCACAAGTCACTTAAACGGAACGGCTGTAATTATTTTCAGTTAAATCATTTATATTCAACATTCACTGTCACAGCATGTTTGGCAATCACAAATACTCAGTTAAATAAATGCAAGTAATTATGGTGAGTGTGGAACACAGGAAATGTTTCATCATAGAACTGCTTTGTTATCTTCACATTATATTTAAGACTGTAAACTCATTGGTACCCATGCAGCGTGCGTACACAAGCGATTTACTGGCATCGATTCTAAGGAAACGTATCCTGACTGCTGCCGGTTGCATCGAAATTTTTTCAGGAAAACCAACGGGTAGACTGCAGCAAGCCGAAATGTTGCCGTGGATTTAAACATGCTCCAAATATGTGCAAATGACTATGCGCATACAACAACGTTTGATCATAACTGCTCTCTGCGCTCCGCGGTGTGTACGTTTTGGCCGCGCCGCTTATGTCTTGATTGATGACGCAAATGGATAGCCCAGTTGACTTTATAATTTTATTGGCATTGCGACTATTTTATCAAATGTTCAGTCGACTTCCACTGGCCTACCACTTCCAACACTTTGTTTCCCGCCTTGTAAAAACCTGATGACTTTTACGCGAGAATACCATTTGCGTATCCATGCACTTCCACTAAACAAATCTACGTAGTAGCACTACTGTCTGGTGCGCGCGATCCCAGGTAAAATACAATCAATGCACGTAACAAAATATATCGCCCAAATTAGACATTCCTGCATATTTCACTTACCATGACATCCCTTGCATTCAATATGCTATGCATCCCTGTGGGTTGGTACGCAACGTTCAAAAATTCAGCAACATTCTACCACTTCTTCCGGCACCAAGGAAAACGAAATGTTTAGTTTTATAGGATTAGCTGAGTCCACTACACTTTAAGAGGAGAACCTCAGTCAATGTCGCCAACAACTACCAAAATGTATTGCAATAGGTTACAAATGGAAATCCTTGTGGCATGCTTCAACGTGTTTGAGTGTTACGTAAACATTCGGTCTTGAGCTTTTGAAACAAAGTGCTACTAACTGTATAACCTCCACTTGGCCACACAGTAACTAGATCGCCTCGTAGCATTTTCGAAAACCGGAACAACAATTATTTTTCCGCAAGTATTGCAGTAAATAACTTTAATTGGTTTCATACATGAAGAACCTTGTACAAGTCACAGCTGTCTTTCTGAGCGGTATCTATACGAAAAGTGCTTTTAAGATATGCTTCGCGTGGTATGATATCATAACTCAGGTGATAGCTTTCGTTAAAAGTGGTGCCATTAGCTTCAAGCATTTGCCGCAACAACCGCGTGCATCCCTCCACTTCCAGGTATTCTCAGTGCATAAAGACCCAACAGTCCATTCGCAGTCAGCGCTGACGAACAGTAGCTTTGGTAGTTCCCTTTAAATTTATCCGACCTGTTAGTGCTTGACTATTTGCTGGGTCGCCGTAACGATACATATGAAGCTACATTTCACAGCCATGAACTCACAATCATCTCACCACCAAGCGTATGTGCTGTGGTAATGGGTGTGACTCAGACGCGTCGGCTAAATCGATGGCAATTAGCCCGCTCCACTCGGTGTCCACTCTAAAGGTAATGAAACGAAGTGATTCGAACACACCATTCACCATTCGCCACGTGTTGTCCCGCGCAAGGAATAGGTGTGTTGACGCAGTTCGCACCCATTGACGTCTAAGGCACTTTGGCGGTTTCATCTTCGTAAAGTCTCTCATGCGACACGGCCTGAAATTTGTACACTGCTCACATAACGCCAACATCGCTCTGCGGCACGGCTTTCAGAGTGGGCGCGGCTTCCGAGTCGGCCTATCCACACCTGCAACGGAAACAAATCGTTTGGAGTGATTTGAGCCGTGTATATCGCAAGTTGTCTATGCAAAACAACGAGGAATTCAGGAGAGGTCTGTTTGGACATAAGAGAAAATACAGGGTTTTACACACCTGAACAACTTGCGCTTCCACAGCAAGTCCATAGTGACATTCGGAAACTTTGTTTAATTAGCGGAGTAAAATGCAGGCAAATATTAGCTAAGGTAGCAAGTGAAGCGGCAATATATGTAGCGGATATCGCTTACGTATTAACATCTCACATGTTGGAAATTGAAATGTTCCCGAGGCCCGTTAACTGCTTTAAGCTGCAGGGCTTGGTGCACAGAGGCGGACGATGTCTGCTTCCACAGCTATAAGAAATGTTAGATGTTACAGTGTTGCATGTGTTGGAGCACGGCCCAGAAGTGCGCTGTCTGGCCGGATGCAACGCCCGTAGGTAATCTTACAACCGCTCCAGTGTCAGCCAGCATCACAGATGAAATTCGATCAGGATACAAGTTTACAGAAGTACCGCCGAATGCGTGGTATGGCTAATGTCAGAAATGAAAGCTCAGAGAGATACAAGCATGAAGCACGTAATATGGACTGATTGTCGCGCTTTGAAAGCGACACAGGTACACTGAGCAGTCGCAGCACCCATAGAAAGTGGAGACCATTCCGTGTATACCAGTAAAGTCACGATTCTGTGCCAAGTGGTTTCACTCAGTTATACCGAACGATATGTTGTTCGGAGGAAGGGCGAACCATGTTGAAGAAACGTTAGTAAAAGACAATCCTTGCAAAATGTAAAGTACTGATTTACATAAAGTCAATGGTTAAGGCGATTACGAACCGCAGGCAAGATAAGAAAATGAATAGCGCTGAAGACCAAATAACCATGTTGCAATTATCGGCATTGGTATCTAGGGTGCCTGACGTATGACGCAGCAGACGCCGGTGCCTACAACACGAAACCTGGCAAGCCTTAGCCTTTATTAACATTTCAGTGCGATTCTTCATGCTATTTAATTGTGCTTACATCTGGCAACCTCCCAGCAGTCGCCAAATGACGTAACTGGATGGATCAAATTCTGCAATGTGAAAAATGTGACCCAGCAGCAAGGACAGTCCGAGTCTAGAAACAATTTCACAGCGAAAACTTGCGGTGTTTGTCTATAAAATCCGAAACATGAAGCTCGGCTCTTCCAGTTCGACGCTTCTAAAACGTATGTTCAAAACTCGAAAATAAAGTGCGCTAGATGGAAAAGACCTTATACCTTACATAAATAATGACCATGCCTCTCTTTCATGCTGCAACACTGAGTGCAATACAACTTTGACCTTCTCATTGTTCTGCAATCTAACAGCCCGCTATATTCCTATGTGATCAGCGACATGGTTAATATGTACCAAAGCACAATGAGATTCTCCGAGTCGGATAAATAAAATATCCGTTTTCTTCCCTACCTAGTGTACGCAGCGGAGTGGGGTTGATGTGGTTAATCCTTGGGTTTAACAACAATATTTGTACATTGGAAATTACACTTGTGGTCTCACTGCGTGGGTCAGTGCGATGGTGCACCGCTCATGTGCACACGGGGAACATGTAGTTCGGACAAGGTCAATGGTACACACATCCTATTCGCCGCTCGCATTGTCTTTAGATGCCAGTGTAACACCTGTGTCCGCGGTACCGGCAGTCCTCACGTGCAGCGAGCAGAGCCGTAATTTGACCACTAATTGACACTACCATTTGATCACGGCTCTGCCACGTTATTGGACCACGCGCGTGTCCGCTGTAATGTGTGCAAGTGGCTTCAGTGTGAACTGGCTCTGCAACCCATGTGTGTATGTGCATCCAGATGTCGTTGGTTGGTTACGACTGACCATGTAAGGGAATGAGGATTAAATTTAGATTGTTATCAGATAAATGCACTGCATAATTAATGAAAGCTAAATTAATGGATTGGCGATAGCACAATATGGTGGAAAGCATCTGCGAAACGGTTAAATTCTTTGGTTGCTTTGACTTCGTAGCCAATGCCAAATTTCGACTAGTATTTGAGCATGCTATTTACCGGTTTGCTGCTGCTTGTTTTGGAAAAGGTCACTGCTCCATGGTTTGAAATTACTTCCCGATACCGCAGTAATTCCTTTGCAGCCCATCTCGTGTAAGCCTTTGCTACCCAACTGCAAATGTACCAGCGTTTAACTTGTTGCCTGTTCGGGTTGGTTACATTTCCGTAGTAAGTAAGCTAATTTACTGTGGTACTGTTTTGCATGCGACACATTCCGATGAAATTATTTTAACCGATTGCGTATACAAGCCCATGTCACCGCTGCTGCACATTCAATCTAGTACGGGGACTTTGATGAGGTTTTCCCTATTATCAGACAAATGTTATTATTATGAAAGGTTATTTATATTTAAATCAATTAATGCTATTAATAGAAGGTATTGTGCTGATGTACACTCACACACATTTCTTGGACCTCCGCGTCATCAACACGTGCTGCCGACAGCATATTTACGAGACGATCCAGCATATCTCCTCCGCATTTGTTTACGTTCCGGTTTTGATGTAAAGATCCATCCAGCTAACATACACTCAAAAGAAAATCTAACAAGTTGATTCCTATAATATGTTCAGGCAGGAGAGGAGATGCTCACAGTAGAACGACCACAATAAATTTCACCAAGACATCGTCGTCAAAAAGAGTTGGTTGGTGGTCTGATAATGCACTGGGCTCGGTATTTTTACTGCAAACGTTTCGCCAACACTCCACGTGACATGTTCAGGGCACTAATATGTAGAGACGCGAAGTGGTGCGAAACGTCACTGAGTGAGAAGTATGGAACTCATGGGATTAGGTGACGCAAATGCGAGGCTATATGGATCGAAGGATTAGCAAATAGAAATCAGTAACGATGATAAATAATTGTATTACAGATAAACGTAAATCCGTGGTTTTCTTCCTAATTTTACATAATAGTCCGGCTATTGATCCATTAGATATATTTGGCTAAAGATTAATGGTAAAATAATTCGAGAAAAGTTTACAACATTCACCTGAAAAAACGGTTGAATTAATTGCCGAAGAAAAATAAGCTGATCAAATCGACATTTTAAGCACCAGCTGCAAAATATCATTTAGGACAAAGCGTTGACTTATGGGAAAACAAGTTGGAAATTAATCATTGTAGCACCTGTTTCTTAACCGCCAATCTGAATTCGTTGATACTAATTATATTTACTTCAGAATGTAGATTATCTTGTAGATTTTATCATTCTCACTGATTTAATGAACTTTCTTCTTTCCCTTATCATCAGTCCTATGAAATTACTTCGGTTTGTCGGTTACCTAGCTCCTAGGTGCTCGCACAAATCCCGCAGTAAGTTCAGACATTCGTAAAGTAAGATAGCACTACAGGTTCACGGAACCGTGTTGCCTATTGTATGACACGATATTATTGACGCACATTTGCATGACATTTGCTGGAGAGACTTAAAATTAAAGCACTGAGTTCCATTTATCATTCTAAATAAGACAATAAGAAGACTGGTATTGCGAGATGGAACCATTTCGTGTTATCTGCTGACTCGCAAAACCAACAACATATATATGAATCACGTGACAGAAAAAATCGAAGATTTGAAACTGGTCACTAGGTAAAAATTACGTAGACGCAAAAATGACAGATCAGCATCTTGATCTTAGGGTCATGAGCCCCAAGACAGCATCAGGGAGACTGTTAATTGTTTTTGCACACACAGGAAAGGGCGAGTCTTGTTAAGTGCCACCGCTTCGGCAAACCTCAACAATTTGGGGTTGTCATTCCGATAGATAACTGTAAATGTTGACCTAGGGTCAACCTGATGGCTTGATTCTAGTAGGTGTCTGGCGATCGATGAGGCCGGCAGCTTAGGTATCTTTTCTCGTTCGGCTGCTTGTTGTGTCGATATTTTGGCAATCCGTTTAGGGATATGCTCTCCAATGCGCTTATCCAAGGATCGATCTGTTTTGCCAATGTAACTACTACCGCAGTTACAAACGAATTGGTAAATGCAATGGGTTGTGGCGGCTCATGACCGAAAATTTGAAACTGGTCACAAGGGAAAAAATTACGTAGTCGCATGATAGACAGATCAGCATCTTGATCTTAGGTTCATGAGCCCCAAGGCAGGTTCCGTTTCAAACTTCGATTTTTCTGTCACGTGATTCATATATATCTTTTTAGTTTGCGAGTGAGCAGATAACACGAAACGGTTCCATCTCGCAATAACAGTCTTCTTATTGTCTGTTTGAATGATAAAGGGAACTCAGTGCTTTAAATTTCTTAGACGAAGACTCCCGATCGAGACTATTATAATCCTTGACGGACTCGTAACACTGAAGTGTACGATTTCTGCGACGAGGATGCGCATTCGTTTTCTATCTGACTGCAAACGCAATGCTCATTATCCACGACAGTTTTGCAAGTTGCTGTGCCGGAATCTGCTGAGGCCTACCATCGCAAACCTGAA
>CALYDF020004166.1:0-21225 GCA_944474145.2 Dicrocoelium dendriticum
TCATGTGAGTGCAGCGAAAAGAACAATGGTGAATGCGCAGAAAAAGACGTGGCGACGAAATATACATATAAGAAAGTGTCGTGGTGTATCCATCATGGTAGTATATAGTCATGGCAAGCTTGTTAGTGTGAGATAATTAGCAGTGACTTTATTCAGTGACGAGTCACCTCCGCCACGTCGCAGCGTTATTAAACGGAAACTTGTGGCTTTTTATAGGGTGAACGCTTGCCAAGCGAAAACACACCACGTCCCTAGAACATCGCCGTCAACGCATTCGAACGACAAGCTGCAATTGAAAATGCTTCTTATTGACCGGTTATTGGTTCTGTTATTTGCATTCAGGATACATCCACAATTTTCGCTGGCTGATGGATGATGAGGCTGGACTGTATCATCCATGAGTACTATTACTTCCTGACGGAATGGCACGGCTTGCACGGTAGGTAAACTATAAATCGAACATGCTGGCATGTTTTGTATTGGTCGTCGGTAGAACCGCGCAATTTCCCTGCGGGGTATCCAGTAATAGGTTGTTGAACCAAATATTAGAGGAGAATGGCCAATAGCAAGCGCTCAGGCCCGAGAAAGCTGCAAGTTCTCCTGAATAATGAACCGAAAACCCTCGAAGGTTAAGTTCTCTTGATTGAGGACGCTGGCATCTACGAACATATGGACGATAAAAGTAGTGCGGTCTGCTTCAGATGTGGTAAGTGAAAAGAATTTCAGCAGTGTGAAGGGCCGAGCTCATTTGTTTTTGCCACGGTGAGGGTATTGTGTGTAAAAGTATTGTGTTGGGACATTTCCAAATTACTTGCATGGCAAATGCAAGAAAATCTGCCCTCCGGTTAGATGAAATTACCCAGTTGACACTAAATGTCAGCAATTCAGAATAAGAGTTATGTGAAGAAGAGGCGAACTGAACTCAATGTCCAGGCCGTAATATAGTGGCATCCATCCCAAATAACAGATAATTGTTTTGTCCATCAGGTATGTACCAAGGCAGCGCAATTATTATCTATCGACTTCCAGGTAAGGGAATATTGTTCTTCGTTGAATTGTTGAGATCAAGGCAGTGGACGTATCCTCGGGTTCTGGCCATCGTTTCTGTGGGAAGCTTGAAGAAAAAGACAAGGAACAAAGACAACCACACAAACAGGCAAAAACAATGCATTCGAAACTCCGAGAACATGATCTTTCGCAAAAGTGCTTTTACCAATTAGCTTCACATTATATGTATCATCATAAACTAACTATTTCAGGTACATGTGTTCCATAACAATTTAGATTAGTCGTAGCATGAACAGTGGCGCCTCAGAGAGCTGCACGATATCGGGGAGCAAAAGGCCGATCCGATGGGTTTGGATTAGTCGGTAGATTGCGACTAAGCCGTTTAATTAAATATTGAAGACGAGTGGTGAGGATAAAGGTTAGGAGGGAAATAAGCTGTGGTAATAAAGCATGAGCATGTTCAGCAAATTTTTCGGGGAAACATTGTTTTGGGAATGCAGCATTTAGGTCATATACGTCTCAGTAGTATGGATGAAGTCGGAAATACGGTCAAAAAGGAATAGGTTAAGGCAAAGCACAGCGATGGCCATCCGGTTGAAAAACAATCAGAGACCTAGAAAATCAAAAGACAGAGTAGGATTGCGATAGGATTTAATTATAAGAGTGAACAAATCAACGGCGCTTTCCAGAAACTAGGCAGTCAATTAGGACAGCGGAAATAGGAAAGGAAACGTCTCATAAATCTGAGTGAATTCGGAGTGAAGGGGGTCGATAACGCGAGGCTCGAGTGGTCAGCGCGTTGGGATTAGGGTTTACAATGAAGGCAAGAAAAAGCCTAAGAAATATACATAGAACAAACCTAGCAGCACTTAGAGGTAAAGAAAACGTAGAGCTGAGTCTGCAAAGACTAGCGCTAATGTCTCAGTAACAAAAGAGTAGTTAAAGAACTGACAGGTAAGTGCGGCTAAATCCCTGTAAGGCAGTAAAGCTGGCCGTCCGAATGAAAGAAGTAATGAAAGCAGAAAGCGAGAAAAGAAAAGGTTAGGGTCGGTATGAGAAAGGTTTACTGATAGATAGTGGAGGAGCTCACGAGGCTTTCCAGTCGATGTAAACTAGACGTTGAGTCAGCCGAACCAAGTTTTGTAACGTCGAATAACTCTGATTAACACTGAAAAAGTGGCATATCTGGCGAGACTAGATTAGTCGGCGCGTAGGAATAGCACTCAAAGCAAAGGCAGGAAACGGTCCGCAAATATAGTGGGTGAGCGAGTCAAGCAGATTATACGGGTAGTGGAACAAGGGCGTGGAGTCTGCATAGCGTATACCACGTAAGTCAGGGTAGCATTGTAGCAGTCAGAGAGAAAGCGGATAGTCATTAGGACTAGGTAACCTCAGAGCAGTGAGATCGCACACTCCCGTTGAAGAAGAAACGAAAACGGAGCGCGGTAATAAAAGTTTATGTCAGGGTGGAAAAGGTTTGTTAACGAAAGATGGGAAAAGCCAACGAACCTCTCCAGATAATATAATCGGGTTGTTGAGTCAGCCGAACAAAGAGAGGTGACGTCTCAGATAACTGAATGAATCCGGAGAGCGGGTGGGACTTGATTAGTCGGCGCGTTTGGATAAAGACATATAATAAAAGTGAGAAATGAGCTAAAAATAAATGGTGGACATGTCTAGCGGGCTGTAGTGGTAAGGAAAAGAATTGTTGAGCCTGCGGAGTCTATAACGCTTGAGTTACCGATGTAAAGGAGCGTAAATAGAGAAACAGTCTGGTCAGGCGAGGATAGATCACCGCAAAGCATTAAAGTCGGCCAATCGATTGAAAGTGAGATGCAAACAAAGAGCGCCTTCAGCATGACAAGGTGAGGTTCGAGATAAGATTAGTTTATGGTGTGGAAAAGCCCGCGATTCTATAAAATTAAAGAAAACAGATCGCTTGAGTCAACCGGGCAAGTACGGAAGCGTCTAAAAATTCCGAGTGAGTTCAAAGAGCAGGAGGCCCATCGTGCGGAACTAGGTAAACTCGTAAATTAAAGTGCATAAAAGGGATATAAAGGAAGAGCAGAAAGTCATACAGAATACCAGAGGGAAAAAAACAAATTCAAGCCCGTAGAGCGTAAAACGTTCGCGTCTCTGGTGAATAGAAGCAGGCGGCTCCTAAATGTGTCAAACCTTGCAACTTCGCCGAGAAGTAAGGAAACTTCTCTGCCGGTCCGTAACGGCGACCGACGCGACCGGCCAACAACAAAGTCGCCTCATTCGCGTCAGTGTTTTAAATTCCGGCACCGAGTTTCTAGTCGACACTGGAGCCAAAGTTAGCGATCAACCTTAGCGCCCAGATGAGGTTGTCTCACCATCGTCGAACAAGCTGCGTGCCGCCAATGGCACACCAATCGCAACCTTCGGCGAATAGCTGCTAACGCTCAAGTTAGGCCTCCGACGAACCTATCGCTGACCTTTCATAATCGCTGCCGTGCCTTTCGCCATCATAGGCATAGACTTTCTTCAACTCTTCGACCTCATCGCCGACGCTAAAAGGAAGAATCTTATCGACTATACGGCACAGCTCAGTGTTATCGGGACCTTCGCCAACGTGGCTGCTATCACTCCCATTCGTGTCCTAACTCAAGCTTCACAACTATTTTTAGAAATTTTCAAAAAGCATCCTAAATTTGTCTGCTTGCTGAAGGACTATTCTCAGTGACGTCGAACGTCATGCATTACATTTGCACAAAGGGGCCACCTGTTTCGGCTCGCCCTCGCCGACTATCCCCGGACAAGCTCTAAGCTGCTAAAGCGGAATTCGAGCAAATTCTCGAACTGGGAATAATCCGCCCGTTCAAAAGTCCATGGGCATCACCATTACACATGTACCGAAAACTCCGGTGACAGGCGCCATTGTGGTGGCTACAGGGCACTTAACCAAGTTAACGCCCCGGATAAATACCCCATTCCGCACATGCACGACTTGACATTAGTTCCAACTGGCAAGTCTATCTTTAGCAAAGTCGACCTAGTTCGCGCCTACCATCAGATACCTGTCGCGCCGGACGACATTGCTAAAACAGCAGTCATCACGCCATTCGGCCTCTTCGAGTACCTCAGGATGCCTTTCTGTCTCATCAACGCTGCCCAGACTTTTCAGCGTTTCATTCATGAGGTAACGCGAGAACTGGAATGCGTTTATCCTTATCTGGATGACATACTCATCACCAGCTCTTCTGACGATGAACATCTTCATGACCTCGACACTCTTCCAACGCACAACACAGCATGGGGTTACCATTAACCCCGATACATGCGAGCTTGGCCAAAGTTCCATAGGCTTGCTTAGCCACCGCATATCCGCATCTCGTATCGAAGCCCTGCCAGACAATATCCAGGCACTGAAGTACCACCTTGCTCCCAGTTCCTGCAAACAGTTACGCCGATTCATTGGCCTGGTCAAATATTATGGACGCTTTATTCCTAACTGCGCGAGCATAGTTCAACCAATGACTGAATTGCTGCGCGGCACACAACGTTATTCACATTTTGCAGACGACGCTAGACTGTCTTTTGAGAAGCTCAAAAACTTATATCCAACATAGCGATCCTCGCTCATCCAGACACGTCTGCGCTACTCTCCCTGACACTGCCGTCGGTGCAGTTCTTCAACAACTCATCGACCATCGATGGATACCTATAGGTTTCTTCTCGAAACGTTTACAACCTGCCGAAACACGTTCTAACACCTTCGGTAGTGAACTGTTAGCTATCTACCTAGGTATCAGACAATTTCGTCATTATTTCGAAGGTGGACCTTTTACAGCCTTCACTGACCACAAGTAATCGACCTACGCAATAATGGCGCAACAGAAATGTATTCTCCGCAGGAAAATAGACACCCAGACAACGTTTTTCAATTTACGACAGACACGACAAGTCTCACGTTCTCTCAATTCCGTTGCCGTTGGGCTTTCACGCAATCAGCAGATCAGCTTATCGGCTGGTACCAAGCTTGATCTAGTTGCTATGGCTGCTACCCAACAAGCTGATCTATACATAGACAACCTAAGACGCAATAACTCGTTAAAATTACGTATAGTTCCACTAACTTCATCTGAGGGGACCATTCAGTGTTACGTCTCACAAACTTCTCCCCGACCCGCAGTTCCTACTTTGTTGCGTCGACCAGTTTTCAACGTTTCCCACCATCTGCCTCATCCTGGCATACGTGCTTCGAAGAAGCTCGAAACCGAACGATTCGAATGGCCCAACGTCAACCGCGATGTCCGTCTTTGGACACGCGCATACTTAGAGTGTCAGCGCGCCAAGGTCTATAGATATACCAAAAGCCCACTTTGCGTCCTTCCAGCCCCTGACTCTCGTTTTGCACACGTCCATATCGACCTGGTCGGACCTTTGCTTCCATATGAAGGCTACGTGTGCCTCCTCAATTGTGTAGACCGATTCACCCGTTGGCCAGAGGTGAGTCCGCTAGTCAACTGCTCATCTGAGACAGTTGCTCAAGCTATCTTAGAACGCTGGGTAGCTCACTTCGGTTGCCCAAGCGTAGTCGTCATTGACATAGGATCGCACTTTAACGGATCCATTAGCCAACTACTCGACATTCTTGGTTACCAACATAACCGAAAAACCGCATAACACCCCCCAGTTAATGGGATGGTAGAAAGGTTCCACCGGCAACTCAATGCATCACTCTGTGCCCAATCTAGCACATGCAGGCAGGAAGAACTTTTGCTCATTCGCTTAGGCCTAAGAAACACGATTAAAGCGGACTTGCACGTCTCTCCATCGTCTAGTGGTTTGCCAAAGGATCCGTCAAATTGCGATCCTCTGTCAGTGATGACTACGCTTGGGCAACCGAAGTGAGCTACCCAGCGTTCTAAGGTAGCTTGCGCAACTGTCTCAGATGAGCAGTTGACTAGCGGACTCACCTCTGGCCAACGGGTGAATCGGTCTACACAATTGAGGAGGCACACGTAGCCTTCATACGGAAGCAAAGGTCCGACCAGGTCGACATGGACGTGTGCAAAACGAGAGTCAGGGGCTGGAAGGACGCAAAGTGGGCTTTTGGTATATCTGTAGACCTTGGCGCGCTGACACTCTAAGTATGCGCGTGTCCAAAGACGGACATCGCGGTTGACGTTGGGCCATTCGAATCGTTCGGTTTCGAGCTTCTTCGAAGCACGTATGCCAGGATGAGGCAGATGGTGGGAAACGTTGAAAACTGGTCGACGCAACAAAGTAAGAACTGCGGGTCGGGGAGAAGTTTGTGAGACGTAACACTGAATGGTCCCCTCAGATGAAGTTAGTGGAACTATACGTAATTTTAACGAGTTATTGCGTCTTAGGTTGTCTATGTATAGATCAGCTTGTTGGGTAGCAGCCATAGCAACTAGATCAAGCTTGGTACCAGCCGATAAGCTGATCTGCTGATTGCGTGAAAGCCCAACGGCAACGGAATTGAGAGAACGTGAGACTTGTCGTGTCTGTCGTAAATTGAAAAACGTTGTCTGGGTGTCTATTTTCCTGCGGAGAATACATTTCTGTTGCGCCATTATTGCGTAGGTCGATTACTTGTGGTCAGTGAAGGCTGTAAAAGGTCCACCTTCGAAATAATGACGAAATTGTCTGATACCTAGGTAGATAGCTAACAGTTCACTACCGAAGGTGTTAGAACGTGTTTCGGCAGGTTGTAAACGTTTCGAGAAGAAACCTATAGGTATCCATCGATGGTCGATGAGTTGTTGAAGAACTGCACCGACGGCAGTGTCAGGGAGAGTAGCGCAGACGTGTCTGGATGAGCGAGGATCGCTATGTTGGATATAAGTTTTTGAGCTTCTCAAAAGACAGTCTAGCGTCGTCTGCAAAATGTGAATAACGTTGTGTGCCGCGCAGCAATTCAGTCATTGGTTGAACTATGCTCGCGCAGTTAGGAATAAAGCGTCCATAATATTTGACCAGGCCAATGAATCGGCGTAACTGTTTGCAGGAACTGGGAGCAAGGTGGTACTTCAGTGCCTGGATATTGTCTGGCAGGGCTTCGATACCAGATGCGGATATGCGGTGGCTAAGCAAGTCTATGGAACTTTGGCCAAGCTCGCATGTATCGGGGTTAATGGTAACCCCATGCTGTGTTGTGCGTTGGAAGAGTGTCGAGGTCATGAAGATGTTCATCGTCAGAAGAGCTGGTGATGAGTATGTCATCCAGATAAGGATAAACGCATTCCAGTTCTCGCGTTACCTCATGAATGAAACGCTGAAAAGTCCGGGCAGCGTTGATGAGACAGAAAGGCATCCTGAGGTACTCGAAGAGGCCGAATGGCGTGATGACTGCTGTTTTAGCAATGTCGTCCGGCGCGACAGGTATCTGATGGTAGGCGCGAACTAGGTCGACTGTGCTAAAGATAGACTTGCCAGTTGGAACTAATGTCAAGTCGTGCATGTGCGGAATGGGGTATTTATCCGGGGCGTTAACTTGGTTAAGTGCCCTGTAGTCACCACAATGGCGCCTGTCACCGGAGTTTTCGGTACATGTGTAATGGTGATGCCCATGGACTTTTGAACGGGCGGATTATTCCCAGTTCGAGAATTTGCTCGAATTCCGCTTTAGCAGCTTAGAGCTTGTCCGGGGATAGTCGGCGAGGGCGAGCCGAAACAGGTGGCCCCTTTGTGCAAATGTAATGCATGACGTTCGACGTCACTGAGAATAGTCCTTCAGCAAGCAGACAAATTTAGGATGCTTTTTGAAAATTTCTAAAAATAGTTGTGAAGCTTGAGTTAGGACACGAATGGGAGTGATAGCAGCCACGTTGGCGAAGGTCCCGATAACACTGAGCTGTGCCGTATAGTCGATAAGATTCTTCCTTTTAGCGTCGGCGATGAGGTCGAAGAGTTGAGGAAAGTCTATGCCTATGATGGCGAAAGGCACGGCAGCGATTATGAAAGGTCAGCGATAGGTTCGTCGGAGGCCTAACTTGAGCGTTAGCAGCTATTCGCCGAAGGTTGCGATTGGTGTGCCATTGGCGGCACGCAGCTTGTTCGACGATGGTGAGACAACCTCATCTGGGCGCTAAGGTTGATCGCTAACTTTGGCTCCAGTGTCGACTAGAAACTCGGTGCCGGAATTTAAAACCCTGACGCGAATGAGGCGACTTTGTTGTTGGCCGGTCGCGTCCGTCGCCGTTACGGACCGGCAGAGAAGTTTCCCTACTTCTCGGCGAAGTTGCACGGTTTGACACGTTTACGAGTTGCGGTACTAAATCGCTGATGGTACAGCAGCTGTCTCGCCTTTCGTTGGACTGAAAAATTTTGCGGGGCGATTTAGAGGGGCTGTAACAACGGCGCTTTATATTTAGCTGTGGAACCTGGCAGCTAATTTTCGCAACCTGTGTTTGGAGGGCTTCTATGGTTTTTTGTAGGCCCGTGGTTTAAGTGATTAGAAACGCAACGGCATTCATCTTGCTGGCTTTGGCTTGTGGTTGTGATTGTTCAATAACTCTCTCCGCTAAATCTGCTAGTTTAGTGAGCGAAAGGGAGCTCACTGTAGCGAGAATCGTTCGCGTGTTTTTCGGTAGCCGTTAAAGCCGTAGTTGAGAAGTAGTGTCCCGTCCGTTCTGAGAAACCATGGAGTAGCTGCAACTTACGTATCGAGGCTGGGGGCAGTTTTTCGCCTAGCTGCAGATCCCTGAATAGGTGCTGCAGGCGAACATTCTCAGAGTGCATATCATGTGTAATCGTGGCCTCCTTGAGAGCCTCATGGCGGTTTCCGGTCTGAGAGATGATAACGTCACGAACCTGCATGGATATCTTCTTATGGAAATAGGACAGAAGCTTGCTATACTTCACGTAGTCGGAAGTGATTCTGTTGTTGTAAAACTGAGCCTTAAGGTAAGCGCACCATAAAAGGGGATCCATGTCCCCAAAAGTCGGCACAGAGAGATACAACGCTGAGCTGATACTCTAACTTAGGTTCTACAGATTCCATGAATTAAAAAAATATGACGCAAAAAATAGGCTACCGTATGCAAAAATGAACCGGAAAATATGAAAAATGAATGGAATGTGCTCACCGGAGATAAGTTTGAAATATCCGGCACTGAGTTTGTTCCGGAGTCGGGGTCAACAATTAAGAAGGTCGCCTGTACCAGGAGCACAGAGAGCGATTCGAGAAGAGATATCTAGTTGCTGGGAAACGTGTATTGGTACAATAAAAGATTCCCTGTTATTTAGCTACAAATGAACGATTCCGTGGACGCTGTAGTAAGAGGAAGGGAGCAAGCAAAGCACACAGGTCAGCTGCGAGTTGCATTTGAAACGAGCGCCAAGCAAAAATGGCGATGAGCAAGTGAAAGATTTGAACTCAGTAATCAGTTCAACAAACCACACCGGTTGCCCAGGTGTATAATGAAATAAGTTAAGTTAGAATTTTACACAGGCAAACCGGGAATCTCCAGACTGCTATAGATGGTGAAGATATTGAGGAGAAATACTGGAATATCCGGTCCTCCAAATATTAATACTTAAGAAGGTATACCCTCAGTACCTGGGTATTTGACTTTTTCAAGGAGCAAAGTGCTCGCTTGATTTTGTTTAAATCAAATTCAATGGTATGTGGTTGAGCTTTAGTGTACTTGTGAATCGTGGTTGGCAATGCCGAGTCATTGCTGGTGAACGAGTTGCAGAAGTGCGTGTTAATGCAGTCGCAGAGCTCGACGCCATCAGGGACTACAGTTTTGTTAGGAAGCAGAAGCGTAGTGATCGGTGTATCTTTACTGCCGCCTCGCTGCTTCATTAGTCGAAAAGGAGAATTTGCCTTGTTTTAAGTGTATAGCGCTGCGTGCTCAGCTAATGTACGAGCATTGCTTTGTGCACTTCTTCAGGTGATTAGTAATTCGTTCATGCGGATGGTTAGATAAAAGTCTTTGGTCTTGCTGTAGCGGGAGCGCATTTTCTTAAGCTTAGCAGCTACTTCGCGTGTGGAAGCATCATCAAGAGTCCGCCGATTTCTTAGCTTCCGCTTTCGGGGGGCAAGAACGTCTAGGCAGTTCGTGAGGTTGTTAAAATGCCGCATGATCGCAGTATCTATATTTTCGGAGAGGACGAAATCATCCTAGGGTGATGCTCGGGGGGGGGAAAGAAAATGTTCCCAATTGATGCGCTGGAGGAGGCGTGAAACCCCATATTTGTTATCTTCCTGATCAGGGAATTTAGACAGTGCAAAAGACAAACCTCGTGGCCACTGCCCGGTACCTTGTCTAACACGCTGACGCAAGAGTGGGAAATGCCGTTAGTGAATATTAGGTCCAGTATGTTAGCTTTCTCGTCGGTGTATTGCCCTGCCCAGTCCAGTCGTGTGTGATAATAGTGTCTACCAGGGCTCTATATTTGTGTGGGACTGACTGCCTAAGCCATGTGACATGAGGCATATTAAAATCTCCAGCAACAATTTTATGGCGTGCATGAAGGAATGAGACTTCCTGGAAGAGCTTGACCATTTTGTCAACGTTAGCACAAGAAGAGTGCAGTGGGTTGTATAAACAGCCTATCAATAGGTCCAGTGGACCCCCAGCGGTCTGAATCCATACTGAGTCTTCAGCATTGCCAAGGGATACGGTTTGGAAAGATGTTGCATGAAACTCGTTCTTGAAGTATGTAATACATCCGCCATTCCGGTGATTGGCGCGTACACGACAAAAATGGGTGTACCCTGGAATGTGTAGTGGTGTGTCAGAAGCATCGGCCGACTGCCATGTTTCTGTGACCAGAACCAGATGCGGTAGTGCAAGAAGAATGAGGGGACCTAGAAGTTGCCTTTTATTTTTGATCGATCGTACATAGAGGAGGAGGAACGTATACGTGTAGTATCCGCACAGTGCAGTCGTCTCTTCGCCAGCTTCTGCAGTGGTGTCGGAATCGAGTAGTTTGGAAGTGCTTGGAATAGGTGGGTTGAGTGCATTAAGTGAAGCGGATATGTGTCCTGGGGGCGGCGGATTGTTACATTGGTGGCAACCGGCCGCCGACGGGTCACATATTGGTTTGAAGTCCAAGGGGCTACGCTTATGGCTGGAACCAACCCTTTTGGGTTGTTTGCAGTGTATGAAGGAGTCACGGTAAATGATACAAAGCAAGCGCGAGCTCTGGGAGAATTGGGTGTGGTGGACCATGCCCAGTTGTATTCCATAGAATAGGGGCTGCAGTAGATGTGACACTTCTCGGCGACCAGACATTTTGCAGAAATCCTGGTATGTGAGAGCGGGTAGTCGAAGTAAAAGGAGCTGTGGTATTCATGTTGGACGTCTAGTTGTCAACAGCAGCACACTGTCGCCTCCGGCTGGGCGCCGTATAGACATGTATTTTGAACTGATGTTGATTAGTTGGAGTTTGAGCAGCTTGATTTGTTGGTTCGTGTAGACATGGTTTTCTGAATGGATTGATGGATCTGGTCGGAGCAACATTTCCGGGTAACGCGTGATAAGCCGGAGCAGTAGGTGTAATAGTCGCCGGTTGTAGTTGCAAAATTATTAGTTTGACGCGGTCGGTAGTGTAACGGGGTTTGTTGCGAATTTGGAAGTGCTTTATTGGGTTTTGGGTGTTGAGTAGGTAGTTCCGGCAATGAGACCGCGCTTGCTTGGCAATGGTCTTCGGTCCAAAATTGGTAATTAGAGATCCGGTTGTATGCTGGCGAGCCATCTGGTGGCGTGGTATTTCTGGTACTGGCAATGAGTACACTTTAGCACTATCGGAAAGTCTGGGTCTAGTCCTTTTGTTGTACTGATATGTATATGAGGGTAGACGATGGGGGAGAGCTGTGGAAAACCGTTGCTTTGAGCTGCTTGTCGCTGGCGTTGTGTCGATAGAGAGTTGCTTCGTTGCATCGACAACGCTGGCTAATGAAGTATATACTGATAAGAAGCCCACCCTCTCTAGTTCAGAGTCTATGTCGCACAAGTCAGATATAACAACAGCCTGTGTACCGCGTTCGGTTGTATGTACGACAACAGTCGAGTTATCAGATGTTGGTACGGACTTGGCAACAATAATTTTAGCTGATGTTTGCCTTTTGAGGGTTTTTGCATCGCGGTATGTTAGTCGCTGTGAAGGATCCAAATCAACGTCACACAGGGTCAAGGACGATGCCCTGTAGATTGGATTTCCTTGCGCACTTGTGAGCTGGAGTTCTGTGAATGATGTCACACGGGTTTCTTTCTTATGAGATACTGAACTAGTAGGCAAAGTTGATCTTTGCAGCGGAGTTCTGTCCAGTTTTATCAGAATTCGCCTAAGGTCCAAATGCTGATTCAGTGGATATCGGGGGTCAAGGAATACTTTAGCCAGCTCGGGGCTGCTAAATTTCATTACTATTGGGAAAGTTTGGCCGGGGATCTTACGTAGACGAGTTGCTGAACAGCAATCATGTGGTAGGCTACAATCAATGAGAAGGGAACGCAACGCGGTATTTTGTCAGGTACGTTGCATACGACCGCGTTATTTGCACGGCGAATGCGTTCGCTGACCTCGTATGTAATGCTATTCAATATTTCACCTGCAGCTAGCATACCAGGTTGGCTGGCCATAGTTTAGACGTTGTCCAGATTGACCAAATGCAGGACTTTGTTTAGTTGCGTCGCAAGAGATGTAAACTCTTTTTTCAGCGACCTTACCTGACTTTCGAGAACACGGACACTTTGCAGAGCTTCGGCTAGCGGGTCTATTAGCATTAATTTGCAATCTCGTATTTCATTTTTGCCAGCCCCCCTGAGGTCATGGGCGGCTTGTTTTAGTGTTATCTTTTTGGCAGATACGGGTGACATACGTCTTTTCACCATGATACGAATAATCAGTAAAATAGCGAGTAAAAAGATGGGATAAAACGAGTAACACGCGACGCAAACAAACGGCTTTGGGAAAACGGCTTGGACAAATGGTACAAAAACAGCAAAAAAGTCTAACAATTATTATATGTTCATTTAGTGTAACACAAAGGGAACTAGAACACGGCGGTATAAGGTTCGAAGAGCAGCAAGACAATATGCGACGAAAATGCACCGTTTCATAGGTTCGTCGGAGGCCTAACTTGAGCGTTAGCAGCTATTCGCCGAAGGTTGCGATTGGTGTGCCATTGGCGGCACGCAGCTTGTTCGACGATGGTGAGACAACCTCATCTGGGCGCTAAGGTTGATCGCTAACTTTGGCTCCAGTGTCGACTAGAAACTCGGTGCCGGAATTTAAAACCCTGACGCGAATGAGGCGACTTTGTTGTTGGCCGGTCGCGTCCGTCGCCGTTACGGACCGGCAGAGAAGTTTCCCTACTTCTCGGCGAAGTTGCACGGTTTGACACGTTTACGAGTTGCGGTACTAAATCGCTGATGGTACAGCAGCTGTCTCGCCTTTCGTTGGGACTGAAAAATTTTTGCGGGGCGATTTAGAGGGGGCTGTAACAACGGCGCTTTATATTTAGCTGTGGAACCTGGCAGCTAATTTTCGCAACCTGTGTTTGGAGGGCTTCTATGGTTTTTTGTAGGCCCGTGGTTTAAGTGATTAGAAACGCAACGGCATTCATCTTGCTGGCTTTGGCTTGTGGTTGTGATTGTTCAATAACTCTCTCCGCTAAATCTGCTAGTTTAGTGAGCGAAAGGGAGCTCACTGTAGCGAGAATCGTTCGCGTGTTTTTCGGTAGCCGTTAAAGCCGTAGTTGAGAAGTAGTGTCCCGTCCGTTCTGAGAAACCATGGAGTAGCTGCAACTTACGTATCGAGGCTGGGGGGCAGTTTTTCGCCTAGCTGCAGATCCCTGAATAGGTGCTGCAGGCGAACATTCTCAGAGTGCATATCATGTGTAATCGTGGCCTCCTTGAGAGCCTCATGGCGGTTTCCGGTCTGAGAGATGATAACGTCACGAACCTGCATGGATATCTTCTTATGGAAATAGGACAGAAGCTTGCTATACTTCACGTAGTCGGAAGTGATTCTGTTGTTGTAAAACTGAGCCTTAAGGTAAGCGCACCATAAAAGGGGATCCATGTCCCCAAAAGTCGGCACAGAGAGATACAACGCTGAGCTGATACTCTAACTTAGGTTCTACAGATTCCATGAATTAAAAAAATATGACGCAAAAAATAGGCTACCGTATGCAAAAATGAACCGGAAAATATGAAAAATGAATGGAATGTGCTCACCGGAGGTAAGTTTGAAATATCCGGCACTGAGTTTGTTCCGGAGTCGGGGTCAACAATTAAGAAGGTCGCCTGTACCAGGAGCACAGAGAGCGATTCGAGAAGAGATATCTAGTTGCTGGGAAACGTGTATTGGTACAATAAAAGATTCCCTGTTATTTAGCTACAAAGGAACGATTCCGTGGACGCTGTAGTAAGAGGAAGGGAGCAAGCAAAGCACACAGGTCAGCTGCGAGTTGCATTTGAAACGAGCGCCAAGCAAAAATGGCGATGAGCAAGTGAAAGATTTGAACTCAGTAATCAGTTCAACAAACCACACCGGTTGCCCAGGTGTATAATGAAATAAGTTAAGTTAGAATTTTACACAGGCAAACCGGGAATCTCCAGACTGCTATAGATGGTGAAGATATTGAGGAGAAATACTGGAATATCCGGTCCTCCAAATATTAATACTTAAGAAGGTATACCCTCAGTACCTGGGTATTTGACTTTTTCAAGGAGCAAAGTGCTCGCTTGATTTTGTTTAAATCAAATTCAATGGTATGTGGTTGAGCTTTAGTGTACTTGTGAATCGTGGTTGGCAATGCCGAGTCATTGCTGGTGAACGAGTTGCAGAAGTGCGTGTTAATGCAGTCGCAGAGCTCGACGCCATCAGGGACTACAGTTTTGTTAGGAAGCAGAAGCGTAGTGATCGGTGTATCTTTACTGCCGCCTCGCTGCTTCATTAGTCGAATAGGAGACTTTGCCTTGTTTTAAGTGTATAGCGCTGCGTGCTCAGCTAATGTACGAGCATTGCTTTGTGCACTTCTTCAGGTGATTAGTAATTCGTTCATGCGGATGGTTAGATAAAAGTCTTTGGTCTTGCTGTAGCGGGAGCGCATTTTCTTAAGCTTAGCAGCTACTTCGCGTGTGGAAGCATCATCAAGAGTCCGCCGATTTCTTAGCTTCCGCTTTCGGGGGGCAAGAACGTCTAGGCAGTTCGTGAGGTTGTTAAAATGCCGCATGATCGCAGTATCTATATTTTCGGAGAGGACGAAATCATCCTAGGGTGATGCTCGGGGGGGGGGGAAAGAAAATGTTCCCAATTGATGCGCTGGAGGAGGCGTGAAACCCCATATTTGTTATCTTCCTGATCAGGGAATTTAGACAGTGCAAAAGACAAACCTCGTGGCCACTGCCCGGTACCTTGTCTAACACGCTGACGCAAGCGTGGGAAATGCCGTTAGTGAATATTAGGTCCAGTATGTTAGCTTTCTCGTCGGTGTATTGCCCTGCCCAGTCCAGTCGTGTGTGATAATAGTGTCTACCAGGGCTCTATATTTGTGTGGGACTGACTGCCTAAGCCATGTGACATGAGGCATATTAAAATCTCCAGCAACAATTTTATGGCGTGCATGAAGGAATGAGACTTCCTGGAAGAGCTTGACCATTTTGTCAACGTTAGCACAAGAAGAGTGCAGTGGGTTGTATAAACAGCCTATCAATAGGTCCAGTAGACCCCCAGCGGTCTGAATCCATACTGAGTCTTCAGCATTGCCACGGGATACGGTTTGGAAAGATGTTGCATGGAACTCGTTCTTGAAGTATGTAATACATCCGCTATTCCGGTGATTGGCGCGTACACGACAAAAATGGGTGTACCCTGGAATGTGTAGTGGTGTGTCAGAAGCATCGGCCGACTGCCATGTTTCTGTGACCAGAACCAGATGCGGTAGTGCAAGAAGAATGAGGGGACCTAGAAGTTGCCTTTTATTTTTGATCGATCGTACATAGAGGAGGAGGAACGTATACGTGTAGTATCCGCACAGTGCAGTCGTCTCTTCGCCAGCTTTTGCAGTGGTGTCGGAATCGAGTAGTTTGGAAGTGCTTGGAATAGGTGGGTTGAGTGCATTAAGTGAAGCGGATATGTGTCCTGGGGGCGGCGGATTGTTACATTGGTGGCAACCGGCCGCCGACGGGTCACATATTGGTTTGAAGTCCAAGGGGCTACGCTTATGGCTGGAACCAACCCTTTTGGGTTGTTTGCAGTGTATGAAGGAGTCACGGTAAATGATACAAAGCAAGCGCGAGCTCTGGGAGAATTGGGTGTGGTGGACCATGCCCAGTTGTATTCCATAGAATAGGGGCTGCAGTAGATGTGACACTTCTCGGCGACCAGACATTTTGCAGAAATCCTGGTATGTGAGAGCGGGTAGTCGAAGTAAAAGGAGCTGTGGTATTCATGTTGGACGTCTAGTTGTCAACAGCAGCACACTGTCGCCTCCGGCTGGGCGCCGTATAGACATGTATTTTGAACTGATGTTGATTAGTTGGAGTTTGAGCAGCTTGATTTGTTGGTTCGTGTAGACATGGTTTTCTGAATGGATTGATGGATCTGGTCGGAGCAACATTTCCGGGTAACGCGTGATAAGCCGGAGCAGTAGGTGTAATAGTCGCCGGTTGTAGTTGCAAAAGTATTAGTTTGACGCGGTCGGTAGTGTAACAGGGGTTTTTGCGAATTTGGAAGTGCTTTATTGTGTTTGGGGTGTTGAGTAGGTAGTTATGGCGATGAGACTGTGCTTGCTTGGCAATGATCTTCGGTCCAAAATTGGAAATTGTAGGTCCTAGTTGTATGCTGGCAAGCCATCTGGTGGCGTGGTATTTCTGGTAATGGCAATGAGTACACTTTAGCACTATCGGAAAGTCTGGGTCTAGTTCCTTTTGTTGTACTGATATGTATTTGAGGGTAGACGATGGGGGAGAGCTGTGGAAAACCGTTGCTTTGAGCTGCTTGTCGCTGGCGTTGTGTCGATAGAGAGTTGCGTCGGGGCATCGACAACACTGGCTAATGAAGTATATACTGATAAGAAGCCCACCCTCTCTAGTTCAGAGTCTATGTCGCACAAGTCAGATATATCAACAGGCTGTGTACCGTGTTCGGTTGTATGTACGACAACAGTCGAGTTTTCAGATGATGTTACGGACTTGGCAACAATAATTTTAGCTGATGTTTGCCTTTTGAGGGTTTTTGCATCGCGGTATGTTAGTCGCTGTAAAGGATCCAGGTCAACGTCACACAGGGTCGAGGACGATGCCCTGTAGGTTGGATTTCCTTGCGCACTTGTGAGCTGGAGTTCAGTGAATGATGTCACACGGGTTTCTATCTTATGAGAAACTGAACTAGTAAGCAAAGTTGAGCTTTGCAGCGGAGTTCTGTCCAGTTTTATCAGAATTCGCCTGAGGTCCAAATGCTGATTCAGTGGATATCGGGGGTCAAGGAATCCTTTAGCCAGCTCGGGGCTGCTAAATTTCATTACTGTTGGGCAAGTTTGGCCGGGGATCTTACGTAGACGAGTTGCTGAACCGCAATCATGTGGTAGGCTACAATCATTGAGAAGGGAACGCAACGCGGTATTTTGTCAGGTACGTTGAATACGACCGCGTTATTTGCACTGCGAATGCGTTCGCTGACCTCGTGTGTAATGCTATTCAATATTTCACCTGCAGCTAGCATACCAGGTTGGCTGGCCATAGTTTGGACGTTGTCCAGATTGACCAAATGCAGGACTTTGTTTAGTTGCGTCGCAAGAGATGTAAACTCTTTTCTCAGCGACCTTACCTGACTTTCGAGAACACGGACACTTTGCAGAGCTTCGGCTAGCGGGTCTATGAGCATTAATTTGCAATCTCGTATTTCATTTTTGCCAGCCCCCCTGAGGTCATGGGCGGCTTGTTTTAGTGTTATCTTTTTGGCAGATACGGGTGACATACGTCTTTTCACCATGATACGAATAATCAGTAAAATAGCGAGTAAAAAGATGGGATAAAACGAGTAACACGCGACGCAAACAAACGGCTTTGGGAAAACGGCTTGGACAAATGGTACAAAAACAGCAAAAAAGTCTAACAATTATTATATGTTCATTTAGTGTAACACAAAGGGAACTAGAACACGGCGGTATAAGGTTCGAAGAGCAGCAAGACAATATGCGACGAAAATGCACCGTTTCATTGTCAAACCAGGTAGGTTTTTTTCCTTTCACTCTTCTTATTGCTTTCCTTTTCCCTTTTAACCAAAAACGAATGAAAACCCCGAATACTCTGCAAACTGCTTTTGAAAACGCCAAAGACAGACGAAAGATTTTCGAAAACAGAAAAAGAAGAAGGCGTTTTAAAAAAACACTTAAAAATAGTCGCGTTTCTCTTGAGGCCTACCTCATCCGGTAAGTGTCAAACTTACTTTAACCCTCGCCTCCACCATCACTGCTCTAGTTTCCGTTTATCGTCTATGTACGAACCAGAGGAGATGAGGAGCCTGAAGTGCAAAATTGACCTTCACGAACCCGCGAACATGTGACGCTTATGAACTTCCCACATTTTGTGTTTTAAGCACCGTTATAAAGGACGCGGGCAAGAGCCCGCTAGGGTCCGACCGCCTCTTCTCTCCCAGCAACTCCATCAAGTTTCACTTCATGGTCTCGAAAATTGCTGGTCCGCGAAGGGCAGCCTTCAGGTAGCTCGAAGTGTCCTCCATGGTTTCCCTTCTAGAAACGGGCTGTGCAGTGACCTGGAGATTCCCCGTATGACGGTCTAAACTATGCGAAAATATATTCAAATTGTAGCTTTCTTGCGTATTAGGGAATTGGGCGGTTTGCCTGTTGGAAGGCGTTCCCAGTTTGTTGGAAACAAGAATAGGATCATGGCCGTGGCGTGCGACTCGACTGCAAACGACGCTCCTTCAACGCACTCGAAGCCAACCACATTCACCCCGGCTAGCTCTGTTCTGGTGCCCTATATTTTAGAATAAACTAACGCTCCTCCCATCGAATAAACATTTCCCTAAATTAATTTATGTGTTCTACCCATTGCTTTTGGTTGGACATTTAGTCTCTTACCGGATATTTGGCGCACGATCTTCACCCTACACCCTGATCAACCAGTTGTTGCCCACGTTGCCTTGCACTAGCAGTCCTTGCCGTGTAGGTTGCGTGAAGTAAGAAAGATGTATAAAGTAAATGGAAGATGAAGGAGAATAAAAGTTATTTTAATGAAGGATAACACCAAAGGGTGAATAGAGTGACAAAATAAGTTTGAAGATGGATATGGTCAGGACAAACGCATGGTTTCTTGTTGCCACCCAACAGCGTCTAAATGACGCTCGAAACAGTTAAGCATAGTTTTACTGACTACAAGGTCTTCATGGATGACCGCAAAGACATGGCAACTTAGCCGGGCTTAATAGCCAGCTCATGTCCGGTCCAATCCTCCCTGTTAAAATGCAGTAAGTTAGGATTTGGGCTCCTCGAATTCGTCGGTAGTGCGTTGAATACATATTTAAGATAAGTAGACCCTCGAGGTACGATTGCCGCCGTAACGTTTTGACCAAGTTGGTACCTTCTCTCAATCGCTCTCTGGTCAGGCAATTCAGCGTTGATTGCGCCGCCCCAATATCGCCGAAAAACAAGAAGATATCTTTCGCATAACCTCGATTAACTTACCTTCCACCACGCAGCACTTCAATGCCTACATGTGAGATTTCGCAAGGGTACACTCCATGATAGAATCGACAAAGACACAGCACAAATTGGGGAAATCGGCCAACCCACTTGTGGTCAGAAAGCTATCCGATAGGATGTCGTAGACCTTGACGCGGCTTGTAGTTTTCGAGTACAAAGCACGAAGGACGTTCACGTATTCAGTGGGAACACATTTCTGTGCAAGTATTAGGAACGGAATCGATTGATCGGCTGAAACGCACCCACCCTTGAAATCGAGGAACACCGCTTTTGTCGGTCTGCGGTATGGGTGGCGCTGCTCGCGCCTCTGCCGCGAAGTGAATACATGGTCTATACAGCCACGTCCTGAGCGGAAACCAGCCTACTCTACCCTAAGCCCAGATTTCCGTTCCGCTGTGAGGCAACGAACAATAATCGAAGTCAATAAGTTTTTCATTATTGGCGTAAGCTAATACCCCTGTGGAAAGAACAATCTGTGCGACTGCACTTCTTGGATATTGCCACAATAATCGATTCGCTCCCATTGGTTGGGACGCTCTCTTCTTTCCAGATACATTAACAACGCATTGATAACATAACCGGCACGGTACACCTGAGGATCTACCTGCTAAACTCAATGGGGCACGGCATCAACACAGAACATAGAAATCACCCTCACTTCGCATCCCTGACCAACCAAAGGAACCCAGGAAACGAATCCAAAGAATACAAGTCACCTGAGTCATCCGACTTGGTATCTCCAATCACTTGTGGTCGACTCCGAAGAACACACAACCAGTTCAGCTCAAAAAAGAAACCGATTGGTGAAACTTGACTGCGAATATCCGCGAGGGTAATCGGTCAGCTGCAATCTTGTGAATGTCATATCACTGGTCGACAGTGTTCCAGGACGTGGTGGGTCTTTGCCTGGCAATCGTTTTCCCTACAAAAAGCCACAAATGTCTGTTTAACAACAATGCAACGTGGCGGATGTGACTCGCTACTCAATAAAGTCACCGCCCCAATCTCACGTTGGCAATTTGACCGATAGTACATATAAAACATCTGTGCATAAACCTGCCCTCGTACAAACACACCTAAATATTTGATCAGTTACATGCCACTATCCGTAAATATTCATGCAGCTCTTTCCTGATGCTACATTCACTTGACCCGCAGTGTGTACACAACCTCATCGGACTAGTTCTTCATCAACATACTCCACATGTTTGATCTGACTTTTTTCTCTACATATCGCATGCTGTGGTCATAGACTTCGTACAACCTTTGGGCCTTGTGGGCCCACACTACTGACTCCTTGTTTAATGCCCTCGCTCTTGGTGCTTCTAGTCAGCCCATCACGTAGAATATTGCAAAATGCGGCTCATGCCCAACAGGCGTGCCTAGCTTTGTCGAGAATAAAATGTTTATTTTTTATTTATTAGAATAAGGCGGTCCGTGCTTTGCAGAGGACCGCACATTCATCCGTAAATAGTGCGGGTGGCAGGGAATTCGGGCCAGCGGCACGAAAACCATTGAGGACTGCAGTCGCGCTTCGGACT
>CALYDF020004167.1:0-21189 GCA_944474145.2 Dicrocoelium dendriticum
AATTGACGTTCAACATTTGCTTTCTACCACGCGAATTTGGAAAAAAATGGAGTTAAATTCATTCTTCTTATCCATAGTTCAAGATTTTACCTATTTGCACCTATCTCTGTATGAAGAGCTGTTGAATTACCACGCTTCGTGAAGGCACGTCTAAAGTTTTTAAAAGCTCACAAATCACACTTTCACAGGTTGCTGAACTTAACACAGCAACCTTCAAGAAAAGGTCTGATGCTGATTTTGCACGTAATTAGTCTGGTTTCGTTCAAGGCGGCAGGTGGCATATGAATCGGACCGACTGCTTAGTCTTTTTCACGCTATGATTCTTATGTTTGCTAAATTTTAACGAACTAGACATCTCGAACCTTAGTCTCGAACAGACTGGCTGATGGGAATGACTTCGTCACGAAGTCATTACAATTCTGCTGCTATCTGACATCCATACGCCAGAATAATACACTTCGATATTGCAAACGTCATCTGCCACACATCAATCCATCTCTCAGTGGCTTTCAAGTCTCGTTGGATATGGTTAAATTCAGCGGCATGCTGGGAACCTGGGAAAGTGTAAACCCCCATTAGATGATCAGCAAACAAATAAGACTTCCCGAATTGTATAACAGAAACAAGATCAATTATTTACAGTAGAAAGAGTAATGGACCTAAAAACCCTGCCCTATACCACTGGTGACCAGAGGAGGTGTAGTGATGTTACCGTATAGATCTACAACTTGCGACCGTCCTACTAGGTACGATTGGAGCCAAGAGTGAAGCGGATTGGCAACACTGTACTTACTTAATTTATGTAGCAGCTTCTTGTGTGGGACTCTGTCAAACTCTGTTTGCATTTCAAGGAAGATGACAATGTACTGAAGACCTGAGCCAATTGCTTCGGTTAGATGGCTAAGGAAATCAACTTGACAGGTAACACACGAGCGGGACTACAGAAACCCATACTGTGGAGGTGAGAGAAGTTTGTGCTATAATAGTAACGAAACCAAATGTGCCTTAAAAATTCTCTTGGGTGTGCGTGAGAGGATGGCTGTGTGGCTAATGGAGCGGTAGTTCCGGATATCAGTTTTCGACCCGGACTTGTATCTCGGTATGACCGTAGACTTCTTCCAAGGTTCAGGATAATGACCAGACAAGAGGGGCAAAAATATTTAATAACAGAAGAAGGGTATCATCTCCACCGTCTTCGACTAAAGCAGAGGAGATCCCATCGGGGCCGGTTCTGTAAGATGGTTGTTGACAAGCAATCATTTGCTTTTTCCTAGTGACATTAAGGTCAATCGCTGAAAATTGTTCGGAGAAGTTAATCGACGTTGACAATTCTAGCGCTTCTTTCTCAAGTTTAAAGGACTCAACAAACTACAAGCTAAGGGATTCTGCTATAATAATTCGGGAATCAATACTTTCCCATTCAGGTATGACGATGTGGGAGAGCAGGTCAGTTTTTGTCGCCTCTCTTTCTCTCAACAATGCAGTCAAAATTTGGCTTGTATTACTACTATTTACTGCTCGTTGTTCTTCCTAAATAAGGCGGGTTTTGTTTTTCATATCTTTCTCAATTATAAAGCGTTGAAGTCGCAGTAATACGTTGAACTTTTGAGTATTTCATAGGTTCTAGTTAACACGCATATTTTCCGCTTGTCCTCTGCGTTGATAACGTACTTATAAGGGGCTCTCGTATTAGCACTGAAGGCAAGCATGCTTAAACGCATAGTCACATTGTCATAGATGTCAAAGGATTCCTGAATACCAGCTGAAAGAAAGAAATGGTCCCAATTTTGACCCTAAATAGAGCGAATAAAGTTACCCAACTAACATGTTGCAGGAAGTGTGGAAGCACTGCTGACCTCAAATGCGATGACTCAGCTATAAGTTTACATCCGGCTATTTTGTATCACATCCAGGGAGACCGTCAATTACATCAGTATCGACCGGGGGTGTGCCTAAGGTTAAAGTGGGTTTAATATATTTCCATCCCCAGTAACCATGAGAACATGTGGCTCCCAACCACCGGTGATGACGGAGATTATGAACTCAGTGTGTTTCGCATTTATTACTAATTTGGACCTACAGATAACTGGTATGTTGAAATATCCATCAACGACTTTAGCAAAAGAACTAAGTTCCGATACGTAATTGAAAATGTCAACCAACTGGTACTCATCACTGAGGCTGAAGCTGGGTTAGCGGTATATACAACCTACAAGCGTTCGCTTAGTAATGAAGTACAACAGTAAGCAAGCATAATCAATAATAAGGCATATAAGTGGGAGTGTGAATTTCGATACGAGGAGATTTTTATAGGAGTTAATAATGCAACCACGTCCTCTGCCTTGCCTTTGATCACTTCTACTAAGCTTGTAACCTTCGATGGAATGCAGCTAGCTGGGCATAGGTTCACGACATCAGATTTCAGTGAGTAAAATCATATCGGATTAACTCACGCATATGAAGGTGGGGAGTAAATGAAAATTACTTAACAGAGAAGGGATATTAAGGATCATCCGTCTTAAAAATGTTTTGAGCTGTTGATCAATCCACCCAGTATTTACTCTTGCAATCACATTAGCTCTAGGGCCTTCCGCGGCAAATATTTTACAGTGTGATTCGTCAGTTCTATCGGGATTAGCGAAGGAGGGGGCATTTTGTGGGGGAATACAATAAGAATGCTGTGGTAAATTGGGGCTATCAAGTTTAAGTTGATGGGTAGTTATAGCAGAGGGGCTCTCAGACAGCACTGTGGGAGGAGGATGCGGAAGACAGTATGGAGATGGACATAAATGATTGGTTTGTGATTCATCAATGCTATGTAGAGTCCTGTCAGGTGAACAGCCTTGGCACATCGTCGGAACAATGAGGAAGTGTGTGGCTTGCTACTCTGTGCTGAAGCATTCTTACTCACGATTCTCACTGGGACACGGGGAGAGGACTTTCCAGTGTGAAGGCCCCTGTTTAATCTAACACACTTAGGAAGTGAGCCATGGCCACCGCTGCCATGTGTATTCATAATGCCAATTGCCTGTAACGCAACTTCGCTGGAGCTAGCAGCAGTTCTACTGGATGTTTTTGGACATGTATATGTTTCAATCGCGGTAAAGGATTGATGCAAATCCGTACTGGTTTGTCAGAATGTGGTGCATTGAGTCTACACTATTTCCTATGCCAACGAAATAGATGTCGTGTGGAGGTGTGAGCATCTCAACTTCCTCTGCACTGTCGCCAGCGTTAGCAACACTTGCCTTGGAGAGTGACCTTGTCATCATTCTGCGTTTTTAAGGGGAGATCCAAACGCTTTTGCATGACCTCGTTCTTGGTCCTGTAGGAGACATTGCTTCGGCTCAGGCGAGACATTAGTTGCACTCGTGCATTTAAGTTCACGTTGCAAGTGTGGCTTGTCTTCGAATAGAATAACTTTGCTAAATTTCGGAACAGATCTCAAGGTATGTTGGTTTTTAATAAAAACACTTACGAGACTTTCGTTACGAAAGCTGAACAGAGTCGGAGAAGGAAAAGGTAACAAGTTTTCCTCAGTCTTATACAACCAATATCGGTCTCGGCAATGATACACACCCTCGAAACAGTATACCAAATATTGTAAATCGAGATATTTTCAGCTATGTTGGGGGCGATGGCATCTTTTCCTCTTCTACATATTTGTGTAACCTCAGAGACGACCTCGTTTAGGAAGTTGAATACTCCAATTTTGTGCTTTGGCTCTGCATTTACCGGAGCCTGAATTATTTATGAAACTGACATAAAGATATCCCCCAATGTGTTCGTCAACTTAAGTTTCACCTTTTGTTCAGTTAAGTGTTTTTCAAACGTCCTTATTCTGGCTCAAAGTGGATACGCAATGTCGACGACACTGAACTCTCTGTCATTGGTTTTTGTGACTCATTTACCTATTCCTGTGTGCAACAGGGCACAGGTTCCTTGGCACTCGTTTTGACCTCAACGGTATTGCTTACCGTGGTTACCCACTTTCCAGCACACATTTTCCTCATTGCACGAGTGTTAATGACAGTCATTTGTCTTGTAAATATGGAGCTAAAAGCTATCTAGTATATACTATATTCTAGCGTGAATTCCGGGGTAACAAACGTCGTGAACGTCGAGTGACTTTCCTTTTCAAGTTTTAGCCAATAGGGCGGATGGAATGGTGGTAAGGATCTGTCAGATGCTCTGAGGTGAATCATAATACTCGTGAGCTGAAGCAGGTCTAAACATTTAGCCAACTACGAACACCAGTAACTACACACCAACCCGGAATGGCCGCGGGACCTCTGTCGGCCAAGGAAACAGCGACGGACAGGTGACCCTACATTGGTCAGCATAGATGTTTACCTGAAATGCGCATGTGCAAATATTCCGCCGAACTTTTGGGTTTTGAACTGCCCAGTGAGCTAAATGAGGTTCGTACTTATCAAATGTTCACGCCTTGGGACATAGTCATGTTAACCGGAAAATGCCTGAATATGGTGATCAATGATTTTGACATAGCTTGGCCCGGAATGTTTCTCCTGCGAAATGATCGACCCAGCGAAGGAAGCGGTTTACTCCTGTATTACCGATCTGGCCAGCAAATCAATATTACCGACAATCCAGATGCGTAAGTTGCCGATTCTCTTTTGTGCCGTCTGTACATGTGACGTGATGTCATGTATTAGCTAACAATAGTTTAGCGCTTCTAGTGTCCATTTGGATATATATCACTGCCTAGCGCTTGCTATGAGTCGGATCCTGGCGAAGGCTTTGGTTACATTCAACTGGTAGAGGACTTCAAAATGCCCACAATTGAAGTCCCAGTCTCTCTCAGAAAAATACAAAGCGGACCTGCAAGAAGTGAATAAGGATTTACTGCTCTTCACCCTGCTACAGCTGTAGGAAAGATGCGAAATCGGTGTTCACCAACGAGGAATATATGATCGAAATCGTAACTATAGATGCGCCGCTTGGACGCAGTGACCATGCGACTCAGTTGTTCCTTTAAATTTGCCGGGCGGAACACATCTTTATAAACAACGGAGGATGCCATATCTTTTATTGTCACATCCTGTTTGACCTAATTTAAGCAACCAACTGGTCCTTCCAAGCTGAGCAACCTCCCGACGTCACTTCGAAGGAATTTGTCATCTAGTTCAGTTGCCTAATGACATTTACTTCGGAAACCGGTCTTTCGTCCGAAGCGCACAAAGTCCTTTCTGAGGTATCGGACTCGAAAATGTATAGTCTCAAGGGATTCAATCTGCGCGCTAATAAAGCCTGTCGGAGTATTCAGAACAGGGATGTCTCCATAACACAACGAAAACATCGTGTCAAATTGCTGCACGATGACAAAATCAAACACCAATAATATTTAGAGATAAGTTTCAGCACAAATCCCGAACTAATGTACAAGCACGTAAACAAACTCAGCAGAGTGCAACGCGGAGTGCTATTTCTAACTGCAGTAGGTAGAAGTCACGGTTAAAATTCACGCACAATAATGTGCCTCGACGGGAATCGAACCCCGGCCACGAATTTCCGGTCCGCTGCTCTACCACTGAGCTACCGAGGGCTGACGATTAGGTGCGCAAATTTTAATACATGACTTCTGCTTGGTGCGCGACGTATTGCCAACGAGCTCACAGCATCTGTCCTGGTGTTGCAGATTGGCTCACTCACCCTTCACTTCCCAATGGGCCGAAGTATCTGTCCTTCTAATGTCCAAAGGGCGATGGTTGATTAATTGTAGATGTTTGTGAGTGGTGTAAATTTTGTAAAAAGCAGTAGGTGAAATTGTGCAAACTACAAAGGATGCTTCCAACGCGCTTTGGCAACATTTAGTCCGCAATTGACAGCGTAAATCCTCATTTCACTAGCTTTAGAGAGCTCACCCACTCCTAGAATTAAGCTTCGTAGCCTTCAGTGCAGCAAATTTGGTACAATGACTATCGACCTAGCTCGTGTACAATTCTTCCAGTGTGGACGACACAAGACCGAAGACAACACCATGAACATCACAGTAACATTAGCCCGGTTCTCTCAACGATGCTAGGAAGAAATGCAGTTTTCTACAGTGTAGAAATAAGTAATAGCCACTCTTAGTTACAACAGTAGGAATCGGGCGGAGCCCTCAAACTACTACCCAATCACACTTCTTCCTGTGCCATCCAAATTAATGGAATTTATTACCGCAGAGGCGCACTTAGGTTACCTAGCGATTAATAAAATCATAATGCCATGGCAGCAGGGATTCCACCACAATTGGTCCTAAGTTACAAATTGCTGATAGTCCGAGCAAGCTGGACTCTCAGTCGATGCCAGATAAGGAGTCGACATGGTACGCCTGGATATCTCTAAAACGTTTGATGGCCCGGACCCCTAAATTTTCTTTCACAATCTTCAAAGCTGTGAAATCGGTGAGCCTGTGCAGAGTTGTTTGAGCAGCTTCCTCATTAAACGTCAACTGGATTTGAGAGTCTGCAGCTCCATTAACGATCCAATTGAGGTCCAGTGGGGTGGGCCGAATGTAACGTCGCTGTGTCCACACTTGTTCCTAGTATTCATCCACGATCTTGCCAGTGTGCTTCGATCACACTTCTAACTAGTTGCAGGTATCACGACATGAAAACAACGGACGATCAGGGCACCGCAGAGCGATCTCGACAAGGCCTATAATTGGTATTCCGAAAACCAGCACCAGTTGGACGTAGCGAAATGCAAATTTCGGAGAATATGCTATCAGGGCATCTATGAATACGTACTCGAGGAACAGAGCTTGCAATCTGCTAAATATCTAAGTGACCCCACAATAATCGTGAAGGCAGCAGTAGCCACTGGAACAAGGTAAAAATATCATCGATAAAAGGTGCTCAGCACCTTGGCATATTGCGAAGGATTCTCGGAAGCGCGATCCATCTACCCGCATATATTGAAAGCTTACACAACGCTGCATGTGAAACATGCCATTCAACCCTGACCATCTGCCCCAAACACTATGATTTTACGCTTTAAGTTAAACAACTTTGTTGATATATTGTTTCATATTGTACTTCGACGCAGACTACAAGCTCTTGGCATTTACAGCTTTGGAATCAGTGTCAGCAATTTAATCTCATGTTTTAGCGATTTCTAGGGAACAGCAATCACGTCAGTCTTATTCTGTTGCAACCCAGCCGCAATGCTAAATTGAGACGCCGCCAACTCAAACGCATCATGATATAGAGTTGAGTTAAATGCAGACAAAAGCTTTCTAATTCCAGCTATTCCAATTGTAAAACAATCTTCCATCTAAAACATATTTGCCTATACATTTACGACCATTTTACGATATGCTATGCCACTTGAATTACGTGATATATCTGTTTCACTCAGAGGTCAAAATAACTAAAATCAAACTACCGTGTTGGCAAATTATTATAGTTTATGGTATTCAGCCAACCTTTTTCATATTTCTTCTCAGTTCTCGTAAGAATCAAATGAGTTTACTGTGAACTGATAGTTTTACAAGTAAAATTTACACTGATTAGAAATTCATCATGGTTGGTGTTCCGTAACTGATCCTTTGACAGTTTTCAAAGAGTTAACATGCAAAGGCATGGAGTGAATGAGTTCTGCAAATGATTACAACTTGGTTGACGTTACATGTAGAGTAGTTATGTAAACCGACGGTTACCTTTTATCTTACTTTGTTATTTCTTAATGCAATTTAGAGTTCTGGAGTATATTTCTTTGGTTTTATATAATTATTATTTATAATTTACAATTAATTAATTATTTTTAATTAAACTTAAGTATTTTATTTTTATGTGTCAAGGCATTATCTCAAGTAATGACACAACCGTATTGGTCTAGTTTCTAGATTGTATTAGCATCTTAATAGATTAATTACGTGACCTAACCATTCGAAAGCGTGAACAAACTGAACATTTTTTGAAAGGTGTTAAAACTTTAGAAATTGCTACCAAGATTGGTGTTAGCCCAGTATATGTATGCTAATTTCGAAAGAAATTGCAAAAGAATTTACCCCGTTCTCATAAACGTGCCGGTAAATGTGCTCAAGGAAGAGCAACAACAGCTCAAGATGACTCACTTCTGTTTAGGGAATACCGAAAGAATTGCAAAGCACTAAGTGGGCAGCTACAAGGGATGTTAGAACCGCATAGTTTTTGTATTTAGTTCCAGAAGTGTAATAGGACTTTTGGATTTTGAACTTTGAGCTTGCAGACCACTGAGGACGCAAAATTTGACCAAACAAATGAACGAAACACGACAGGAATGGGCCAAACAGCCTTAACAATGGTCAAACGGGACTGAGAGTGAGTGAGAAGCAAAAGCTTTCTTTTTCTATTTTCGAGAAAACATTTGCTAACATTGCTTGGGTATTTCCAACAGCTTTTCTGTACTTTATTTTAGGTGCTTTGACCAGCCATCTCTATATAGCCGGCGTTTACCTGGAGAACAGATGAGGAAAGACTGTATCGTTCAACGTATCAAGCATCCAACTCAGGTCATGATATGATGCGTTATGAGCAACTACGGAAATGGTCGGCTCTACATGGTCCATGGTAACATGAACCAGCAGCAGTGAAAATATTACTGGATCACCAACTGATCGTTCAGCTGTGTGATTGGGCGAAGAAAATGTGGATTGACTGGGTCAGGAGACTTCATTTTCATCTATGACAGGGTTCTATGTCATAAGGAGCGTGCATTAAACTATTTTCTTGAGAATTATGTAATTGTAGTGTTACCATGGTCTGGTAATAGTCTTGCCATGGATCCAATAGAAAACTAATGCAGTTAATTCCCTTCAGAAATTTGTAAAGCACGGTAAGAAAACGAAAGCTGGTAGATGCACGCAATCTGACAATACGAAATGCATGCACCTACAAGCTTTCGTCTTCTTACCGTGCTTCTCAGAAAACTAATGGACAATCCTGAAGTCAGAGATGAAGAAAAATTGTATCACAAATAAGCAGCAGCTCACTGAAGAAATTATATCGACCTGGGCACGCGGTGAATGCATGACTGAACATCGCCAAAAGCTCATTCACTCTTTACCTTACTCCGTAAACCATAAAGAACCTGCTTTTATAGCGATCGAGTCATTCCGTCATATTATGTCAAAGTTTGTCTCGCCTACAAAACACTCATATAACATTCACGGAAAAGTAGGAATAAAAATCTGGAAGGTAAGCTTAACATTCATATAAATTTGCTTGCAATGATCAAATAGACCTCAGCGGAGTCTTTGGCCCTATTCTTCCAACACGGTTTTGACGATATATTATTGCCCAACATGGGGAAACACAGGATGTTTACTTTATTCACAAGGGAGGTGTCTTTCTGATCCAGCCATTAACATTAACTTTTCGCGATGGCTTGCACGGCTAAAGAACCAACCATTACAACGATACCTCAACATGGGACAAATGTCTCGGCGGAATAAGAAACAAGTGTCAAAACAAAAATATGGACTCTTGGTGCAGAAGCATTGTCTTTGTCACAATAATAAGATAATGATGGTGTTTAAGTAAAGCTGGGGTAAGCCACTCGCACATTTACCTTGTAAACATTCAGTGAGGGTTGTATTGTTGAAACACGGATATCGTATATATCAGAGTTGGTCAGCTCCAATTAAGTAAGCCTTTTTGCTTACGCCAGCTGCATTGAACGTGTATTGTTAATGTTAATGGGTTAGTGAATGACCCCTCGTGATTTTGCAAAGAGAGCCTGAATATATTGCCATAGTGTGGAAGCATTTGCACCGGCCCCGTTTAAATACAAACTGATTGCGCGAGATTACAACCTGCTTGAATTAAACTGGTTCCCACCTACTGCAACAAAGAAATATGCAGATCTATTAGTATGTAACAATTTGGGCGGCTGGATGCAACATATAACTGCTCCATTCAGACGGAACGTATTCTTGACTTAATATTAAATCTCATCATTCCTACAATCCAAGGGTGAGGTGGCCAGGAGTTCCCAGGTAGCGCTGACAGATTAGTGTATGTCTCGGTTTACTTAAAGCTACCTAATGCTTGTCTTAAAGGAAGAGATGCAATCATGGTCTACCGCCCGATGCATAACGTTAACTGGGTAAGCTTTGACATGCTGGTCAGATCAAGAACCTTAGATGAATTCTTTACATCTGATGCTGTGGATCGGTTGGTTGAACTGTTTTGTGAAGAAATAGTTTACCGTCTCGATGGGCTGGCTCCCATCTCGCCTTTAATGGTGCACTCATCTAAAAGTGTAGGCCAAGATAATAAGCATAACAGAATACGTCAGCTTGGATCATCATACCATAAGACTCACTTTTGCCCACATCATGTGGGCAAATGAGATTGCGAATGAGCTTTCTGTCAGATCTAAGCAGAAGCCAACCAAGCAAGAAAGAGCTGCACTAGATAGTGCGAACAAAGCCAAGAAACTCAGTTGAATGCTGCGTTCCCGGACCCACAACTATGGATACCAGATCTAGACTCTAAAGCTTATCCCTAACGACACTTCCAGTAAAGCAAGAATTGTATGTGAATCCTTTAGCTCACATTTTAAATTATCGCAGTGCCTTGAAATGGGTTCAACCTATAAGGCGCTGCTAGAGTCCGGTAGTCAGTCACTGTCTTTGATAAAGTTTGCTACAAATAAGATCCGTTCTGCGACGTAAAACATCAAGCCCTCCTCGGACCCTAGTCCAGACAGAATACCGCCCATTCTAGTCAAGATAGGTGGCGAAGAAATCCCTATCCTTCTTTTGAAATTCTCCACTAATAAATGTAGAAAGGTTGGTAATTGACACATCGGAATCAATCCATCATTGTACCACGGCATAAGGGTGGATGCTTACAGGAATTTGGTACCTATCAACTAGTTAACTACACTTCTATTATTTCGCGATTGATGGATAAGTGGACTAAAAGAGTACTCATGAGTTTCGTTTATGCAGACGAGCACATAAATGAATCACATCACGGATTACTAGGTGCTCGGTGTTGTGCAACCTATCAGCTGGACTTCCTCAATTTACTCACCGAGGCAATTGACTGCAACTTGTCAATTGTTATTCGTTACTAGAATATGTAAAAGGCGTTTGACAGGGCGCCACACATGTGCCTAATGCAAAAGTTAACTGCTTACGTAGTAGAGAGTCTTTTATTAGACCGACTGAGTTCCTATCTAATAGGATGCACAGTGTCAGTTAAGATTGAACAAACTGTATCCACTCGATCTTCTTCTCCCGTGGCGTGGTGCAGTAAACTGAATGGGCTGGAATTAAATCTTCTCCCGGCAGTTTGCGGGAGTAATATTGTCCACGATAAGATATACATGGGGTCGAATTGGAGTTTGTTGATGGTAATCCGTCAGATTACTGCAGGTTTACGAAGCAATTTAACTATTTCGTTGAAGACCGGATAGCCGATAGAGGCCAAAGATTGCTCTATTTGATTCAGTATTGCAAAGACCGAGCTAAAGAAGCCATCAGCAAGTGCGTCATGTTGCTCCCTGAAAGGGCCTACGACAAGGCTAAGACATTTTCCGTGATCGATTTGGTTAATGCCACATTGTGGCCAATACGTAAATTGACGGATTATTCGCGGATCTGAAACCCCTAGCTCATGATCATGATTCCTTATCACGTCTATGCATACAAATGGAGAATTGTCACTGCTCTTTTCCGAATGGATTTCACTGCTGAGTTGGGCTCGGTAGCTACCACTGAGCGATTGGTCCGCGTCTGAACAAATAGCCTACAGTCGAGATGGGCAAGAACGGTAAATTCCCTCATCCAAATGGGACTGGACGTTTCCTTTAGAGCATTGGCAGACTTCAGCGCTACTGAAGCGCGAGTAGCACGTAGTAGATTTGGTCAGTTGGCGACTGCTAGCACTAAGCGTCTCCAGAATGTGGAGCAGTCACAATAGTCGGGTGACAAAGGTGCCGAACGCAGTTTCGCCTTTTACACATCGTCGGAGCAGCTTCAGCTACCAGCATGCTTAGTCTGCAGCCAGAAACATGACAGAGTGTCATGCCCGACGTTTCTGTTTTTGGACAGCTCTGGCAGCTGGGGGCTTGTATGATCGAAGGGGAGCTCTTACAACCTTCTGAGACTAGACCATCGGGCTGTGAGCTGTCCTTCATGTTGCATGTGAAAAAGGCACCAAGTTCCCATCAGAAGAGCAACATTTGTCATACTACCCGTCCTGCTTCCAAGAAGTCATGTCTCGGACTGGTTCCGGTGCTCTCCGTAGGTATCTTATGAACGGTTGAGAAGAGTGCCCTATTAGAAAGAGGTTTCGATGTAAACCTTGTCCGGGAAGACATCCTGCAGCAGGCGTGGATAAAGGTGGAGAAAGCGTCACTTGAAATACAGACAGTGAGCGGTTTTGCATCCCTAGACGCAGGTCCTGCGGATTTCCAACTAAAGGCTTTGGATGGCTCCGATTTAGTTAAGATGGAAGGCGTCTATAGCCAAAATTGTCTAACAATAAATAATGTAACGTGCCCCGTCAGCTCAGTTGCGAAGCTTTGGCCCCATCTAGTTGATGTTTCAGTTGATGGTATTAAAGTTAATAGTGTTCGAATTCCTCTGGGAGTCGATGTACCTGAACTGCACTGGCAGCTTGAACAGCGTCGGATCGGTCGGAGACCCGTTTGCCGCAAAATACTTACCAGGATGGACATTACTGGAACCCGTTGGCGCGAGCTAACAGACTAGAGCACCGGTGAATTGTCTGTAAACTTATGATATACTGCAGGAAGTGCAATTCGCACATTTTATGAAAGCAACTTTGAAATGATGAATTCCAGTTGTCGCTCATTCTCCCTAAACGACAAACAATATCCTATCTATCGCTGAGAATTAAGAGCTGTTGGTAGATGGACATTTGAGTTAGCCCTTCCGAAAGAAATCGACGAGCAGCCGTTCCCAACAACTATGAGCTATTTGGCATCGATTGCAGCGTCTGCGCCGAGGAGTATTGGGTAATCCATCACTAGGAGAAAAATAGATTACAAGTGTGACGGTGAAGTTTGGGAAATACTATGCAATTCTTCTGCTATTCAAGCAGTTGCGGCCTGGTTATACACATTCTGTTATAAAGTGGAGAAAGTCTGGAAAACGCGGAATCGTTTTAGAATGCGCCGCCAAGCATAAAGGTGTCAATAAATAACCATCTTCTTCAGGGCACAGATACCATGGCAAACCATATCGGGATTCAACTGCGTTTCCGCAACAAGAAGGTAGCAATCTCAGCAGAGATAGCAGAAAAATACATTCAATTAAAAGGGCCAGAGGAGCACTGCGCTTTCCTTTTAAAGGATAATGTGATAGACTCTGACGTGGCAGAGTATCAGGTGATGGCTCACGCTTTTGGCGCAACGTCGTCACCATTCCGTGTAAATTTTGCATGTTGTCAAACGGCAGATGAGTGGGATTGTAGGTCCAACTACCCTGTGTGGGAGAAAAGCCGTAAAAATCCTTAAGTCGACGACCTATTGATCACTATGACCACTGTAGCAAGGGCAACAAAGTTCGTGTCACAAATTAGGTAGATGCTGAGTAGAGCAGGCTTCCGTTTATGGAAATGGATCTGCTACTACCCAGACGTGTACGAAGCCGTTCCGCCCACTGAGGTCGCCGAATGTGTCAAAACAAAAGAGGACTTATTTGGGTCAGTCCGACGCACTCTGGGGTTGGCGTAGGATTGCAAGAAAGATGTGTTTCTCTTCCAATTTTCTGTTGACTATAGGTCAAAAAATCGGACGGAAATCTGTCGGTTCTATGCTACATATATGACCCCCTGGGGTTGATAGCTCCCATCCTTATGCTGGCTATGCTAATACTGCAAGGTTTATCTCGGAAAAAATGTTCCCTGAAATGATCCGATCCCGAGCAACCACGAAAAAGCTTGGGACACCTGGTTAAGGGAACTGAAAGCCCTTGGTGTGTTGAAAATCCCTAGCTGCATTTTCTGGTACGAAAAGCCTGTAAATGCCTTGGAGCTGCAAGTATTTGTGATTCTTCCGAGAACGGATACGGGGCGGTCGCTTACGTCAGATTTCAGGGCACGTGCGCCTTATTGTATGCCAACTCCAGAATGGCTTTATTAAAGACTGTGATTATCTCTCGATTGAAGTTAAACAAGACCACACTTGCTTCCAGGGTATTTGAGTAGGTAATGAAAAGGCAAAACTAAGATTCGAGAAATCTTGATTTTAGACAAACTCCACTACAGTGCTCTACTGCATTAATGACATACCAATCAGATTCAAGACGTTTGTTGGCAGTCGATTATCTGCTATACATGAGTTGTCGACCGCTAGGCAATGGAAGCACGTTAAGTAGTGTCAACATCCAGCGGATCCTTTGGCAAGTGGTACTCCTGCCCTGGTGTGTCTGAATAGCTCGTTCCTAGGACCAGACCTTCTGCTGAACGACCAAAAAGAACGGCCAAATATTTACGTAAGTTCCGAGCCGGAAATTGTAGTATTAAAGCGGTCAGCGGCTTAAGTAAACGCAATGCTGCACGCGACACGTTGACTTAATATAATTCGAGGGTATTCAAGTTGGATCAGGTAATTAAAGTCGGTTGCGTGGGTTACTCACTTCAAGACGTACAGAAAGCATCGTAAACGAGCAACTGTTGATGTTCCACGATATACTGGGTTGCCGAATTTATCTGAGCTTAAAAGGGCGGAAGTTGACATTATTCAAATTCCTCAAAGGAAAGTTTATGGCGCCGAGTTGAGACGGATTGAGAAAAAATAGGATCAAGCAGCGTCTTCTGAAAACAGAATAAGATGAGAACGTCTTGTATGGCAAGATCCCATATTGTTTTAGTACTTCCACAAAATACGAACCATCATTTAAATTCTAAATAATATTATCCCCTAAGCATGCGGTAGAATAGTTGGTTGTTAGAATTTATTATCTACTGGAAGAGCTTGCGGGCCCTTCTTATGTATTGCCGTGAATGCGCCGTAAGTGCTGGGTCAGTTACGGACATTCTGCTGTAAAGCGTGGGATTGAAACTGTTAAACTTGCAAAAGACATCTTGCCACTGTTGATCGACGGCTCATGGCACCGTTGCCGCTGACTAGATTGGAACGACAAATTCCCCCACTAGTTACAAACAATCATTAGTCGCCTTAGCAGCTCACATGCTGCTTCGATTGTTGGCGGCTTGCAAAGGAAGTCGTTGCTCTGGGGGCAGCCCTGTCCTCTGCACATTCAGAACATGCAAGACAATGGAGGATGAGCCGCGCTATATCGCAGTTAGTTATCAGTCATGGCGATTCGCTGCTGTCGCCCATGGCTCAGTGACATAAATCGCTAACTCGCAAGAGTCAGGCCGTAAATCCAACTCTGGCGGAATTCGGCGGGCGTTCGCTACTGAAGAGTCCCAATAGGACCGAACGGCCGTCTAGGGCGTTCCTGAATGCGTGTTGGCTGTCTGGCTGTGTCTAAGTGCGACAAATCTACACAAAAACTGTACCCTATTCGTTGAAGCAGAATTCACTGTCAAACGCAGACTATTGGTTCCACTGAATGTGGAAGCGATAGATCGACTAGCTTTCACTTCTAATGATTCGCTAGATCCATAGTCCAATATGACAGGCTTATTACCAGCCGCTTTAAAAGATGGATAGAACCGCTGCTGACGACAAGTGAATAACCTGACTGAGCTGTTTCGGAACGATGGATTGGGGAATACTTACCACTACTGCAATGCTGCCAAAGATCGCTAAACCATAGCAGCAAGGTTGCACGTGGGGACGTGGTTTTACTTGTATCTGATAGGTTTTTGAGGGATACGTTGCAGTTAAGGTTAATTACTAGCCGTTTAATTACGGAAGAGAGTCTCGCCAGGACCGTACTAGTATGATCAGATAGCGGGATAGATAAAATGAACGTACGGAAAAGCTGTTTGATAGAAGGAAGTGGCTTAGATGAGGAAATAGTTCTGGCCGCTGACATTCCGCAGGTGGGGGGTTTGTCTTCTGCCTGCTGATTCAGAGAGGACCACTGTGACCTCAACGGGCAGCAGTGGTGACTTGCACGCGTACCGCTTTTAAACATGTATTCGCCCATAGTGCATGGAGTGGGTTAGGGTGGACAAGAACAGTACCACATTGTCGTTAAGCAAGGAAACTTCCGGATGGATGTTTGAGGGACTTTGCGATCACAATTCTCCACCATATGCCCATCTCCTGCCATACATGTCGGCTACACCTCCCTATTTCTTCGTGAGACCCAATCGCCAACTCGATTCGGACGCTCTGAATTTAGACTTGTTGATTCAGAAGGAAACTATGGTAATCGTAACTGCTCGAAGTTTGGTAGCAAAGTCGTTGGGGGTTTTTAACGTATATGATCGTTTATTCATTTGCAACTTATACCGTTATCCAGTTCCGGACTTGATGTTTATTTGATCCCGGTGGAAACGCGTCACACAAAGTGTTCAAGTTAATTTTGACACTTACTACGGTTAAGACCCAGTTGTATTGTTCCACCGCTCTGACCCAATCGATAACCGGTGCGACAAACTCTCTCAACGGGTCCTGCTGCACAACTAGTAAAGCTAATTTGGTTTATGGTCGCTCCAGATTCCCCTCTTCTCATATCAGGACCTACTTTAAGCATGAAGTACCGGCTGGAATTATGGTACCTGACCAGCGTCATTCTGCATACCTAGCCTAGGATTGTGAATATTTTAGTCAAAAGTTTTCATCATTATTCCCAAAGCCGTGCATATTGAAATGGTGGTTGGTTGCACAAAGTTACTGATTATTAGTACTGTGGAATAATACCAATTAGACGAATGAATCTACCGCTAAAACATCTGCCTTCTAGGCTGGAGCAACGAAGTAAAACGAGCGTGTGCAACACGTGTACACTGACGTGTTTGGAAAATTATGCCGCTTTGATTTAATTTCCTCTACACAATTATGTCTTCTGTGCTCAAAGTGCACCGTGTGCTCATGAGATCCATGCGCACAACAATACACTGGACATCCGAATCTTTTAGTTCACCTTCCGTTCTCGTTTCGCCTAGCTTAGCGATATGCTATGCGTTTGTCAAAACAAAAACAAAAAAATGCTGCTTGACGCCGTGTGCGTCCAGATTTATTGACATTCTCGCTTCACTTCATGAAACAGTTCGTTCCAAGGGAAATGTCACAGAATGTCCTAAACTTCAGACAGGTGACAGTTTGAGCTTCTGTAGGTCAGTGAAGTATTCTGGTGTTACACTGAGTGACGAGTTGTTGTGGTCACTCCATATGAAAGAAATTTTCCAAAGTCAGGAGAATCTTGGTTTACGCCATTTGATTGCGAGCATCCTGCTTATGATACAATTTGATGCTGAATTGCATCATTGCGTGCATTCTACCCCAATGGACTGATTTGTCGCGGTGCTTTTTCCAGGCCTACTGGGAATATATTTCAAGCTACTTTACAGGTCACTGAAATAATTGTCTCGTTGCACTGGTATTCCAAGACCAAATTTGATGAAAACATTTATATCTACCCAAGATGATGCATATACTTAACCTGCATCAAAAATGCCCGCTGATAGTACTTATCCACTTCACAATGCACTTCGCTACTCTATATTATCGAGAATACAAACATATGTGTTTGCACGAACCTTCGATTTGACGAAAATGTTTTGTTCAAGGACTGGCCGATAAATTCTGTCAGTGAGGTTATATGTTTCACTGAGGTTTATCTTTCGCCATTGTTCTGTCGATTCCCATTGCTTTCTTGCCATGTCGATGATAAGTGCCTAAGGTTGAAAATGTGCTCGTCCTGAGTGCAAAGGTGCACACTCTTGACCTAAATTGAAACAGTTTGACTTGTTTTTTCTAATTTTTCTTCTTAGGCCAACATGCGTCTACAAAGGCTTACGGAAATAGTGAGCGCCTCGCGAAATCGGAAATTCAGAAGCAGACGGATTCTCAGACACCGTTTCTACCTTCCGAATAAATCACACTGCCCACACTTGGACAATTTGGCGTCTACCCCCTATTTAACTGCTTTATCTCTCACGCACGGTTCATATTATGTACCAACGCGTATTTTCTTTTTCACCGCTGTTAGTGATAATACTTACATCCAAAGGAGCTGTCCACACGGTACTGAGTGGTAAAGGAGAAAAAGCAGAGAGCAAATTGCTTTGGGGCTGTTGGTTAGAAAGCTGAAAAATTTAGTGGGAAGAGAAACATTGGCAGGGGCCAATATGTACTATTATATCGTTAGTACCAGTACAATAACCAGGCAATGTTTTTAGCAGTATCACGGCATAATCAGGCAAAGCACGTTCATGACTGTGGTCATTGCTTTTAGCGTTAAGACTAAGAAAACAGTAGGTTGACAACTAGTTGCTTTGGGGCAGTTAACGCCGTTCTAATGCGATATACTGCGACGGCCTCTGCAAATCACAAAATGCGTGAATTTGTACGGCGCAACAAGATCCGCAACGTCAAGAAGGGAGTAATCTGGTGAAGAATCGTCAAAAAGCGTCTGTTAATGGATGACATAGGCTGCTTATGCCAGCACGTCTCATCGGAAGCGGATTGATTACCTTTGCGCTGAACCCAGTTTGGTAAGTTTTCCTTCACCATTGCATCCAAAACTTGTTCGGTTTTCGATGTACTTGTCCCCACAGGTACATACGCAGTGGTAATATGATTTGGCACCGATGTGTTCATCTTCCTTTACCGAAGGTGACAGTAACTATCGGGTTCTGTTGAGAAGTACTGCCTCCGCAGCATACTAAGTATGCTGAATGGCCAATACTATGTTCAGTTCATATTGGTTTATATTAGGGATATACCACTGATTTTAAGACGCATAAACGTGAGAAGTAACTAAGGATCTATAGTTGCCGATTTACAACGTGTGCATTATTAAACACGGCGAAGTGCAATCCAAATCCTTGCACAAATATCTAATTGTACAAGTATGGTAATTATGTAACTACTGACCTGTACCCTTCCTGGGTGCAGACACTTATAAATAGTGCAACTAAATAACATTTAGTTGTTTATATAATTTATCTGCTAAATACATACTGCGTGACTCTGAGCAATTTTAAATTATTCAAGTAATTTTTACCGATTATCTATCAATTTTAAGTAGCCCAGCGTTGATCCTATTCAAGCTGCCGGGCCTATAATTAGCCGGTAGACCTTGTCACCGGTCTTACTTGGGTTAATCCTTATCAGTCTTTATCAGTCATATGCACGGCATTTTTGTTTCACTGGAAAGGCGTTTGTGGGTTGCTCAGAAAGCACACACGTCTCGTCACAGTTACCATACGCCTGGGTACCGTCAGGATATATCCAAGCCGGAATAACGGGTTCGTACCACATCATCAGTTAACCAAGGCGAACAAGTTTATGGGGTTAGATCAATGCAGTGTCAGATAAAACACACTGAAACCGGCCAACTTAAGATACAGCCTGCACTGATTCCCAAGCCCATAATTCCTGTCATACTTACTAGTCGAAGTAGCAGCTTGATTAGTTTAGCAGCATGCAGACCGATTCTTCGATAGTCTTTACAATACGGTGCAAAATTTTCCATTGGATTTAAAATGACTCAGGCTCCATATACACTGACCTCTTGGTGTATTGGTGGCTCGAATTTAATGGCTATCAAATATTGTAGATTCCTTCCAGGTAACTTCGCATAATCTGGTCCTTCTGTTGGCTTACTACTGTTGACTGGAACCCCCTAATAATGTGACTAGGCTACGAGCATAACTGCTTTCTCAGAGCTGTCTAAGAAAATGTGGGATAACGCAACAATAAACAAACAACAACAACAACAACAAGGGCAGTACCTCAGCCATTTGAACTGATGCTTCGCTGTCAAATAACCATGATGACCTAAGAAATAAAGAATAAGAAGAGGGAGAGAAGGGGGACTTACCTGAAAATCTTAATACCCTAAGCAAACATTCAGGGTCAAGGGGCCTACACCTGGTATACACAATATACCATCACAAACAGCTGGAGATCGTGCAAAAATAAGGCGGCATCGGCGAGACAGCTTCCTTGCGGCTTTCACTGCCACGCGCCATAATCAGCCATTACCACAAAGATTACTCAGCACCAAACATACTTTAAACAGGCAATCTGATTAGGAGACGGCAGCAGACTCGCCACTGGTGTCGGTTTCGAGCCATGTTCTGTAAAGTCTCGAGCCAAGTACAAGTCGAGTCGCGTGGACTCCAGCCCAGAAGGCGAAACGGACCAACGGCACCCAGTTTGGTCGTCAATCACTTCATTTCCCGCTGCCAAGTCAACTTCTGTCCACCTAGAGCTTTGCGCCACCCTACACCTGGTAGACTGAACAAGGCCCTCCTAGGTAAGCGATGACCAGGCATACGTATTACGTGCCCTAGCCAACGCAACTTATCCAATGCTATTTGTTGTTCTCGCGAGCTAGCATGATTAGCACCACCTAGTACTCGCCCACGCTCATCATCGTTGCGGACACACTGGTGCCATCCGACATCAGCAATGCTTCGCAGAAAACGATGACCAAAGACTTGAAGGCGCCTCAGATCTTCAGCCCGAATGGGTCAAGTCTCACTTCTATAGTGCAGAAAGACCCTCACTGTGGCCTCGTATACACCGTCTTACAAATGAAGTGAAAAGCCCTTCCGTCGCCAAAGATGCCGCAGGTTCAAGAAGGTAGCTCGGACTTTTGCAACGCATGAGCTGATGTCAGTTTCCATGCGGCCATCGTTGCTGACGCAGCTGGCAAGATAAGTGAAATACTCAACCAACTCGAGTTCCTCGTCAGCAAGCGTCAAGGGGTCATCATGTGGCTGGTGATCCTGCAGCAACACTTTGCAGTTTGAAGATGCAAAGTGCATACAATTAATGGGACCACTCTGGACAGGCTATTCATGGATGATTGGGCCGCCCCAACATCGTCGAAAACAAGACGATGTCGTCTGCAAAATATAGATCAACTAGTCTTTCACCAGGCAGCACTTCAACGCCTACATCGCGAGATTCCGCAAGGAAACACTCCATGATAGAATCCACAAAGAACTTGAATAGAAATGGGGCAATCGGACAAATCTGACGAACGCTACATATACTCGGATAGCTATCATATAGGACACCGTAGACCCTGACGCGGCCTGTAGTGTTGGAGTATAGAGCACGAAG
>CALYDF020004168.1:0-21115 GCA_944474145.2 Dicrocoelium dendriticum
TGTGACGCAAGCAATCTACGAGAATGAACATTGTAAGAAACGAGCGACTCCTACCTTTGAGTTACTCCTAGTTAAGGCCTCCTACCAGAACTGTGCCTTGCATAAGAGGTTGAAAGCGTTTGTTGTTGTTGATACACCTAAGCTTAGCATTAGGATTATCCAAAACCCTCCAAATGCCGGCTTTAGATGAACCTTTATGTGCCTTCGTAGATGTCGGCTGCTCGCTGGCCCTCATTGACGCTTTTTCATTAAGCCTGAGCACTAGCTACTTTACTCTGCCGTTTCCAACCACTATCAGTATGTAAACGGCAAAATAATATATCTATCTTTCATGTAATATTTATTTATTTATTGTTGACAAGAAGAGCAATTTATAAGTTCTAGGCCCAAGAATCAGACATTTTGCTATCCACTTATCCTCTCTCGGCCTCATATATTTAGCTTTAGCTCATATGCATATGCCTATTCCGATTGGCAACACTAGTAGACAGGCATAATGAAAACCAGATTCTCTTCTTTTGTTGCTTTTGCTAGTAAAACACTCGCAATCACAGATTCCATTTCACTGGCACGAAAGCTAACCAACGACAGAGAGGTCCCTGGCACCCGGTGTGGCTGGACAACCAGAAGCTTTCAACCACCACTTGTTTTATTTTGGCTGCCCGTGTGTTATTTATCGTTTAGCTGGCTCCAAAGCCTACCATGCGTTATGCGTAACGGTGGGTGAACGACCAGCTCCCACTGGTTTTTGTTACTATTCTACTCCTGCTTTATCTAATCACTCTTTGCTTAGGGTGCTAGAGTAGCTCTTGCTAGGAAAACCACAAAAGAAATAACCGGTGTAACAGTATGGTACTAGTTAACACTGACACCTGGATGCACACCGCTGGCACTTGCTTCGGAACTTAAAATTGGAGGGACATAACACGAAATTCATCAAAGAGCTGCACAATAGTGTGCATAAACACCTGAGACAACAATGCCTCATGTTTGAGCAAGCTCAGTCCCCAGATGCAGAGTTGGTAATGCCCCACCGACGCAGACCAAAAGAGATTTCACGCCCCAAAGCAATTAGCTAAATTTTACTAAATTTTCCCATACTCTTTTCGTACATAATAGTGCTAAGCTATTCTAGCTCACAGGTGTTGGAGACATAGCCTTATGAATATAGAAAATCGGCTCTAATGGATAAAACTTTCGAAGTTTAGCTAAGAAATGTGTGTATTTTCCAGGCCGAAATGTGTCAACTGATCCAAAAGGTCTCCTATGTTACTCAAGTAGACCTGGTTCATGCGGCCTTGATATAAGTTTCAGAAACACTAAGAGGCTTAAAAATACTAAACTCTATATTCCTAATTGTTTATGTGGCTCAGTATCCACTGAAAATTGTATGTTGACGTCTTCTAACCGTGGGTTAATTACAAGCCCTCCTGAATTACCTTGTCGACATAATTTTCCTTACTGGATTTCTAGCGTTTTCACACATAATTATACCTTATCTGCGTATAATTGTCATGTATGTCCGCAAAGTGTACTTTCCGGCCACCTACGCAGTCCCCAGTTGTTGCCGGATATTATGGGCCAATTAGAGTATTTCTGGATAGCTATGCTTATTTAGAACATTTTCTTTCTTTTCTTTTTTCTACTATCTGCTTACCAAGCAAAGGGCCATTTTAGCTAAAAAGAACGATGGCCTTATTCGTAGGTTAACATTCAATTGCGAATACCTCGCAAACTATTGCACTTATTGAATTGCTTTTATTTTCATTGTAATCAGCGCTTAAAACTTGTCCTGAGCAGCTTATTTTTGTGCTACCAAACGTAATATTCTAGCCTTAGAATAGCTTTCTCTTTTTTCCGGACATTTACTCAGGTTAAAATTTTGCGCCAGAAAGCAATATCAGCGCCAGAATATCTGCACATATTTTTTGTTAATTTGTATTTTCTAACCAGGCACGCCGCCTTAGTATATCTCTTAACAAATCCTTTTAACATCTGCATTTATCGAAATTATTTTTTAATTTTGCGTATCCCTTATTATTCCGCCGCTCTCATTTCTTCCATGTGTGCACCAACAATTGTGGCGACTGAGCGGGCCAACAAAAGTCCAATGAATTTAAGTGAAGTTGTGGTGAATTGGATCCTGTTTTAAAGAAAAACGGCACAAACACATTTCTGCGCAGCTTTCACAACCAAAGAACAAGGAGCTCCAAAGCGCCCGAAGGAACCAGGAAAATTTCAAGGTGGGCGCCTGCGACCCTAGCAGCTATACATAGAACAATGGAAATGCATTTGTAATTGCCAGCGAGGAACATATACTCGTATTTTGCCTACCTCCATACACGAGCATCGGATTAATGTAAAGATTGATCTGAACCCTTAAGGGCGCAGCCTCTAGCAGGTCTAGAAATACACTTATTTATTTATTTATATTGTATAATGGCGCAAATTAGCTGAGGATTCTGCTACCAGGAAGACGTAATACACTGGCAAAGTGGACGGAGCAAAACGCCATGGAATTGCAAGTCATTTGAACACTTGCAGGGAGATGAACTTGTTTTTTCAGAAGTGCCGAACGTCATAAGGATTTGATCCTAATTGTTCAGACCCATGGAGGATACGGATCAAAGACTTTCAGGAGCAAGTATCCACTGGTGCGGTCGAGAGAGCATACACGCCATGGCATTACAAGTACCTTGAACACTTCCAGGGGGATAAAGCCGTTAACGTGAAGTTCCGTGGGTCATAATGTTTTGAACCCAATTGTTCAAACCAGCGGAAGGTATGGATCAAAAAGCTTCCATAGTAGAAAAGCTTCCAGACGCCTAGGTTTGATGGCAGACCACACTGACGAGGTGGGTAACGTATCCATCAGACATTGACGCTAAGCATATGAAGGATCTGGTACCATAAATAATCCACTGGCGTGGTGGACGGAACATGACGCCATGACATTGCAAGTAAGTTGAACAGTTGCAGGGAGATGAAGCTTCCTTGAGGTGCTGTTCCGAAGGTGAAAATAATTTGAACGCAGTCGTTCAACTTGATAGATGATGTATATCAAGGGGACAGAATGCTCGAGGTGTTGGCATGAGCTGTCCATATATGGTTTTAGGTAATATTTATAGACACGACGATTCAGGTAAGTTTATTCAACAACTTCCATTCAGGTCTCGCGGGTGACAAGGAAGAAAAAATCACAGTGAAGAAGGACTTTGAACGTAAAAAAGGAGCAAGTAGAGCTGGCGACCCCGAGTTTTGCCAAATGTTTTACCTCGTTTTATACATGTATATATAAACTACGCGTTGACTATTCCAGTCTCGCCCGATGGGCCACTTGTTATCCGATTTCACTCAGAGTTACTCGACATTACAAACCTTGGTCCGTCTGACTCAACGTCTAGTTTACATCACCTGGAAAGCCTCGTGGGCTCCTCCCCTCCTTATCAGTAAACCTTTCTCACACCGATCCTAACCTTTTCTTCGCTTGCTTGCTGTTTTCATTCATTTTTTTAATCGGACGGCCAGCTTTACTGCCCTGCCGTGATCTTGTCTCACCGGACTGCTCTCATGCTACCGAGACTTAAACGGTATAGGCTCCGCAGACTTAACTCTGTTACCCCTACTCTGAGGGACTGCTAGATTTGGTCCCTCGTTATTGTTATAGCCTTTTTCTTACCTGCATTTTACGACCTAGTCCCAAAGCGCAAATTAATCCAGTACCGCTTAGTCGGCCTCGTACTCACTGAATTCATCTGGACTTCTGAGACATCACTTCTCTTGATTCGGCTGACCTAATGGTTCTGTTTACATTACGTGGAGAGGCTCGTGGGCTTTTCCACCCTTTACCAATAAACCCTTCGCATCCAAACCCTAAACTTTTCTTATATAGCTTTCTGTTTTCATTCCTTTTTCAATCGGACGGCCGGCTTTACCCAGCCTCGGTTACCTCTGTATTATCTCACTAGCACACTAGTATAAATTGATTATCTGCGCGTCGCTGTTTCTTAGGCTCTATGACCTGAACCACCTAACAGCTGTAATGCATGCTTGCGCATCATTTGCTCGCTGTCCTTTCTCCATAAAACCTGCCTTAGCTCGCTTCTGTGGAGCAAACGTAACTCGTGTGTTCTGTGCAGAGCAGCTCATAACCTCTCCATTCTAGTTGTTCAATTATCCATTACCCGCTCCTCGTTAAATGCTCATCTGTCACTGCAAGGAGCCACTCCTCGACTCTCCAGCCTTCATTTTCTTCTGCCGTCTGTCTCTCTAAGCTTCGCTCGCATGTTGACTTCCTCATCGAAACTGTAGGTATCCAATAGTGGTCAAACCTCTTAATGACATGGCTACACCAGCCACTGATACATTCTTTTCTAGCGCCACCATCTATGCTTAGCAACAGCTAGTCGCCATAGCTTCCATTTAACATTGCGGATACCCGGAGCTCGGTTGCAGTCGCTCCTTTCCTACAATGCTCATTCTCTTGGATTGTTTGCGTCACAGCTCAGATGGTTTGTTGACCTATTATGTGCCACCGTAGGATCCACTAGTAACTGAAGGCTTAATCCGAAACCTATTGCTGGTCACTCTTTTCTCTCCTAGCGCGGCGTTATTTATCGTTCGTCCTACTCGCATCAACTCTTCTTGATAGCAAGCTAGTCATTGTTGGCTCCATGTAGCTTGCAAAGAGCCACTCCTTGAATCCCTAGCCTTCATTTTCCTCTGACGTCTGTCTCTCTAAGCTTCGCCCGCATGTTGATTTCTTCATCGAAACTGTAGGTATCCAGTAGTGATCAAACGTCTTAATGATATGGCTACACCAGCCACTGATACACTCTTTTCTAGAGTTTCTATCTCTGCTTAGCTGCAGTTTGTCGCCATAGCTTCCATTTAACTTTGCGGGTATCCGGAGCTCGCTCCCTTCTTACAATGTTCATTACTCTGATTGTTTGCGTCACAGCTCAGCTGGTCTGTTGACCTATCACTTACCTTCACTGGCCTGTTGATACACTCAGCGACCCTATAGGCATACACTAGTGACCAAGCGTCTGATTGGAATGGCTACATCTGGCCACTGAGTCTCTCCTAGCGCCACCATCTGTCGGTCGTCGTAAATTCGGCATCTCTGTTCAGAAGTAGCTAGTGGCCATTGGCCCCATGCATATGCGATGATCCAGTGCTTGTTAGGAGCCACTCCGTATCTCAATAACCTTTATTCCTTTAGAATATCTGCATCCAATCCTTCCGCTGCCCTGCCACCAATTGATCTTTAGGACTCTCTCGCGGCAACCTATTTATTTTCGCTTATTATGCCCTCCCTCTCGGATTACGCTAACTACGTGCTGTTCATGCACCTGACAATCACTACCAATATTCTAACTCTCTTTGCTCTATCCCCACGCAATTATTGGCTCATACTAAACGGATACTTCGTACTTTACTTACTGGTACAACGCTCTTGTCTCTACGCAGGCGTTAGCAATCCACCCGTACGGCTAATGATTCTGTAGGATTTTCAAAAGACATTTTCAGCATAATTATTGTTGCACAGTGTACATGCTTTTGTCTCAAGCCCAAATGTTGTAACACAAGACATTAACAATGTTCAACTCCATGCCTGTTCTTGCGGTCTTCTCTCGGTTGTCCCTCACTTTCCCTTTTCTCTGAGACCCGGGACTTCTTGGAGATCTGGGATTGGACTGAGGAACAGTTTTGGCTGTACCCACGGACGCCGCGGAAATTTCTGCTACCACGCGCTGGATCCTGCTTTTTCTCTGGAATTACTGCATTTTACGTGTGTTGCTGTGTTAGTTGTGCACCAAACTTTTTAGTTTCGTGTGTTCATCAATCCGTGAAAGTTTCGTGGAATTCCGCTTGATATCTTCGGAGATCTCAGTGATTTACGGCTGTGCCCGTCATTTTGGAATTTGTGATCGACATCTTGCTTGTCCTCGTGCTTGAAAAAAATACAACAACTATGCCGAATATCATGCAACGACGTATCTGCTCTTCAGCTAATTGCTGCAAAGCCTTTAAAATGAGTATAACGTGCCGAAACTGCAGTGGCTCGTTCCACCCGAGCTGTATAGGAGAGTCCGCCCAAGAAGCAAGGCAAATAAACAAGGCAACTGACGCATTTTAGTTTTGTCCAACTTGCCAGTTAACTCCAGTGGTCTGTTTATGTGAACTCATGGAAAGGTGCGGTACTTTGAATGCGACAATCGCTTATTTGTTGAACGCCAGGCTTGCACCACCGGCCGCGAATATGGCCATGATTGTACCACAGTCGGTCAAAGAAAGCTCCACCTCGAGGCCGAAAAAAGGGCTAGACGCTCAATCCGCGCTGCAGCCTCAGTTTCTCCAAATTCCCTGCCTCATTCAACTCCCAAAAGCGGGCGAACATCCAGAGTACTGATGTCCACACCTTTGAGTCACACGCCCCACCTCCATTCAACAGCAACCGCGGAAGCTCCGGGGCAAACCTCTTCCGCCGTAGAGAAAAGTCGGGCGTCGTACGACTCAGTCGCCTCAATGCATACACCGGCTAAATTACCTCTGACTCCGGTGGCCTCACCAAGCAACAGTAAGTTGACCAGACTCCAACAACCAAACAATCCGTTTAACACCGTGTCTTTAAGTCATGGCAAATCTGCATCCAACGCAAGGAGCCAAGGCGCGTTAACCGTTGTGTGTACAAATGTTCCTGAATCACAGGCGAGTACAATAAAGGGGAAGCTGTTGGATGATCGTAATCAGTGGAAGTCTATATGTACTGCGATTGGCATTTCGGTTGAACCTGCAATGCTGAGACGAGCCACACGTCATCCAAATTCAGCGCACTACGGTGAACCCCGACTTCTCCGGGTGACACTAAACTCCACCATGGACACAGAGGCAGTTCTACTATCGTCCAACAGGCTTCGTCATTCATCACTCGAGGCGCGCATACTTCCTGATATCCCCTGGAACGAACGTCCGAAAAAGATGAGCAACCGTGAGGAAGTTGGTAAAGCCGAGGCGAAACGGTCGATAATTGTGTACGGGGTTCCTGAGCTCCAAAACTCAACCTCTGATGCAGCGGATGCACATGACCGGGAGCAATGAAGTTACATCCGTCACGAAATCTCCCTCGATAATATCATCGCTAAGCGGTTGACCAGGATTCCATTTTCACCCAACTACAAAGGGAACGGTCCCAGACTTATGAAGGTGGTGCTTCAATCTGAGTTTATGTTACCGCTCGCCTTGGAAAACTGGTCCAAATTCCGTATGAAGCTGCCAGCGGAAATTCGGTTAAAGGCATCAGGTACGCTGCCACGGATTACCAACGACTCACGGGGAGCGATCAAATTGTTGAACCATCCACTCATGCAACTTTGTGAAGGCATGGATTTATCCACAACCGCAATATCCCACGAAACACGGCTGAACACGGGGGACCAGCAGGGCCCGGAAGGCCGCGATCAGTCGTCTAACCGAAAGCAAACTCAAAGGCAAACGTCACCACAAAAAAACGGTTCATGGCCGACCCGTTACCGTTCGGCAAAAACTCCATTTCTACCACAACCTGTGCTAGCTCACGCTTGGTTACAAAAGCACTATCCTGCATGTATACTAATGCACAAGGCCTCATAAGTAAGTTGGTAAAACTCCGTCACCGTTTGGCTTCGGAGCCTCGAGACATCATAATGATCGCCGAAACCTGGCTGAGCGGCGAAATCACAGACGCTGAGATTGTTATACCGGGTATGTCACTTCTCCGGAACGACAGAACGGGCAAGGGCGGTGGCGTGCTCATTTATTTCCGAACGAACCTTTGTTGTGAGCTCATAGACGATCCCCAGACTTGTGTCACCGACGTCCTTTGGTGCAAACTGTGGTTGGAACGCAACGACGTATGCATTCTCTCTGTGGTTTACCGACCACCAAAATCCACTCCGGAAAGGGACAACAGACTTATCTCCGCTTTTCGCTCCGTGCTTAATCAGAGGTACAGCCACATCCTCGTTGCAGGAGATTTCAACACCCATGACTTGGAAAATCTAGCATCCGAGACAGAAGTGTTCAAGGTATATTTGCAAGAGCCACTCTCTAGCACCTTCTTGTATAACCACGTCACCGTTCCAACCAGGTTCAGAACAGGAAACAACCCATCGATATTAGATCTAGTGCTCACTAACGAAGAGCTCATGGTCGATGGACTAAAGGTGTGCAGTCCTTTGTACCGTAGCGATCACGTGACTTTGCAGTTCGATTACATCTGCTACGCCGAATATCCAGCTGCGGAGCTCGAAACGAGGCAAGCTGTTATCCATTACCACGTTCTGTCTGCTCTAGTTGAGAATACCAGTTGGACGTTTCTAGCTAACTGCACCCCAGAACTAGCGTGGAGACATTTGCGAACACCATCACGTCACTAGTCATAGAAGCCTCAACACCAAAAGTTTCCCAACATCCCCGCACAGCGAAATCATTCTTGCGAAGCCGGACGCGAAAATGCATGACTCTAAGGGATCGGGCATGGCGCACGTATAAAAGCAACCCCAGCGCAGAAAACTGGACGGAATACGTTTCGCATCGCAACTACTGTGTGCTTTTGGTTCGCGAAGACAAGAGAACGCATCAGCAGGAGCTAGCCAAACGATTCTGTTCGAACAAAAAGCTTCTTAACAAACATGTGAATGGACTTCGCAAGGTGCAACGGGGAATCCCCCCACTTAATACGACCAGTGGGTATACACATACTGCGAAAGAGGCGGCCAAAGCATTACGGGCCCAGTACTCCCCAATCTTCCAAGGTGTACAAGCCTCGAAGTATATTCCGCCACTAGTTACCCCACCGTCCGTTATATCCAACGTCACGTTCACTGCAGAAATGGTGTTGCAAAAGCTGCTATCCTTGCGTCCACACAGCTCTCCCGGGGCCAATAACATTCACCCGAAAACATTACAGGTAGCTGCCATCCACTTGGCCGAACCACTAGCTGCATTTTTTCAGCGCTGTTTCGATGAGAACATCGTACCTTCGAGGTGGAAACAAGGTGTAATAACGCCCATATACAAAGCAGGAAGTCGATCGGATCCTGCCAACTACCGCCCCGTAACGCTTCTGCCTGTGATCGCCAAAGTCATGGAAGCGGTGATAGCAGATGCTTTAATGGGATACTTGGAAAACTACGGCATAATTGCGCCAGAACAGCATGGGTTTCGTCAACATCGTTCATGTACGACGAATCTGCTGATAGCTCGTGACAAATGGACCGAGACTGTCGATGAGGGAACAGGAGTCGATGTTGCATTCTTAAATAAATAAATAAATAAATAAATAAATAAATATTTTATTCTCGACTATGCGAGGCACGCTCATGGAGGCATGATCAGACATGTACAACGGTACAAACATTATAATGCAATTGTAACAGTAACGCAGAAAATTGTTCATATATCCATGATTGGAACTGTACAATGTTGAAAATGCGAAACAATAAGTTGGCTGTCATGAGATACGGGACCTCAGCTAATAAGAGATTGAGAAACCTGAATGATCCACTGAAAGGTAATGGAAGAGCCCGCACACAAGGAAGGAAAAGGGCAACGTATGGTAGGATGTAAAACGACAACAGCATATACAGATGTAGAAGTCCCAGTGTAACGATCCTATGTAGAATTGTGACGCTAGCTGACCTGCCAGTGTAAAGTTATGGGCTGTGACTTTATTCAGTGGCGAGTCACACACGCCACGTTGCAGTGTTGTTAAACGGACATTTGTGGCTTTTTGTAGGGAGAACGCTTGCCAGGCGAAAACCCACCACGTCCTGGAACACTGCCACTAATCCATTGAATGGCAAATTGTAACTGGCTATGTTTCTTGTTAAAAGTCTGTTTGCTCGGTTATTCGCAGTCAGGTTGCGTCCCATTTTTTCCGCTGGTTGATGCAATAACTGGTTGCCTATTGCGTTCCTGGGTCCTGTCCGTTGGTAGGTCGGGTACTAAACATTCTTATTGAATATAATGTGTTGATCCTTCGCAGAACCACATGAAGTCATCTCTGATTATGTATATTTGCCGGGGAGCGAAGAATTCGTGTCCAGCTACCCTCACTGGACATCGGTGGTTGGGTGCAAATAGTTAGAGTGGAAGTGAGGCCATGGTCCAGGTAAGTACTTGTTGGTTATTTCGTCCCATCCCAGACGGAGGCAGTTCCTCAGTTCAATCCCGAAGCTCTCCGATGTTCACGACCTCAGAGAAAAGGGAGAGAGGAACAAGCCGAGAGAAGACCGAAAAGGAACAGTCGATGTACCTAGCGTTTGATCAAAATCCTACATTAAGACATTTATTTGAGACAACTAGTGTACAAGGTGTAACAGATATTACGCTAAAGATGTTTTTACTTATGCGGAAGGCATGGCCTGATGGGTAGAATACTTTCATGTGTATAGGGATGAAGAGCAGGATTCCGGTAAGATATTCATGAGGTGTAAGCTGACAATGTTCGAATTCTACCTGAGACTAGAAAGTGGGTGTGTAGTCACGATTGGTTGTTATCGGAAACCCAAGGACAGTGACGATGTGGCCGTATTTATATATGCTCACGGGATAAGGATTACCTAAGACACCATAACTACAATGTACATAGGTATATATATATAGGAAGCTGAGCATATTAGAAGCTGGCTAAGATTAAATGGATATCAAAGGAAGACTAAGTGTTGAAGGTAAGACGATTAGAAGATATCGATACTGGACCGGGTATCAGTGGACAAGGGTGCCTGTTGGGTTAATCATTCGAAGTGCCAATGAATAACTACCGTGTCAAAGGATCGGACAGCAAACCAGCTGAGCTGTGAAAAAACTATACCAGGAGAATAAACAATCTACAGAAGGACTGACGCCTAGCAAGCTAAGGAGTATTCCCAAAGTTGAATAGAGCATACAGCAAACAGCTGCCGCAGAGCAGAGATAGTGGCTAAAGGAATGGAGGTATCAGTGGCTGATTCAACCATATCATTAAGACTTTTGACCACATGTCAAGTAAACGCGAGTAAGACAGACGACGGGTAACGGCGCGCTAGGAGAGATGAATGGCCAGCAATAAAGTTCGAAATAAGGCTTCAGCTACCTGCGGGTCCTACGGTATCTTGGACTTTTCGAAAGCCTTCGATCGCCTGGATCATCGAATCCTGCTCATTAAACTCCAACAGTACGATATCGGAGAGCCGTTGTTAGGATGGATCGGTAACTTTCTCTCTGAACGGCAGTTAGAAGTTAGAGTTCGATCATCCTTTTCCGATCCGATTCGAGTGGGATGCGGCGTACTGCAGGGTTCGGTACTTGGGCCTCGTTTGTTCCTGCTTTTCATTAACGATCTAGTAAGAGTTATTACGTCGAAATTCTTACTCTTCGCGGACGACCTCAAGGTTTGGCGGGCGATAAAACGATCGGATGATCATGAAGTCCTACAGCGTGACTTGAATGAGGCCTGGAATTGGTCGGTGAGAAACGCCCTGCCGTTTAATGTGAACAAACGTCGCGTTGTTCCTATCCGCCATCGCCAATTCCACGTCTACAAGCTTGGGACACACGATCTGAAGACCACCACTCAGGAACGCGACTTGGGTGTGCTGGTACAGGAAGACCTCGGGTGTTCCAAACAGTCAGATTCCGCTTCTAAAAGGGGTAACCAGCACGTTGGACTCCTGCGAAGAGCATTCGGAATTTTGGATCCATCCATCTTCTCTTTGATCATGAATGCCTACGTGCGTCCTCACGTCGAATATGCAATCCAGGCCTGGCAACCCTGGCTAAAACGTGACCTTGCAGCGCTTGAGACCCCACAGCGTCGATCAACGAAAATCGTCAAGGGCTTGCGCCACACTCTTTACCAGGAACGACTAGAGATACTCCGAGTGTTCAGCGGACGGTACCGGCGACTTCGTGGAGACCTCATACTAGTGTACCAGATATTGAGCGATCACAGTCACGTATGCCGCCACCTCTTGAAGCTCAGCCCGAATACTAACCTTCGCGGTAACTGTTTAAAGCTGAGCCAACAGTACAGTCGTCTAGACTGTCGGAGAACCTATTTCTCCCTCCGGGTCCGCGGGCCTTGGAACGCTCTTCCAAACTCAGTTGTTTGTGCCCCCACATTAGATACGTTTAAAAAACGATTGGACGTCGCACTGAGCCCCCTGCGCTTTGTTTTATGAACGAAAACGCTTATATATATTTAGGCTGACCAGCCTCTTTGGATTTATACCCCAAATTCACGGTCGTAAATCTGTGCGAACCGGTGAGTACTCCATTTTTATTTGCTACCATCACCAACGATAACAATTTCTTAGCCAGTTTTGCGTAGTACCACTTTATCCCCCTAAAACTGTTATACTTCTACCTTTTATCTCACTGACACTCCTTAATTCAACCACTTATGTGGTTTGCCAATTTGTTAGTACTTCTATTGCCAACCTGCGGGACTTGTTAAGCGTATGCTTTTTTACCCGTCAAATACCATTGTTCCATTGTTCCATTGTAACAACCCACAAGGACTTACATGGAGCGTGGTAGAACTCCGAAAGGACCGAACTACGATCACCATAACCCTTGTCCTGCATGGGGAACTGGACATATCCTCATACTCCCAAACGTTATACATCTGGAAAATCTAGAGAGCGGAAAAGTTGAACTTTTGCTCACCTGGACATACAACAAGAAGAATAATCGCGATGTCCATCTCCTCCGCCGACCTCAAAAATCATGGCGACGCCAATTAAATTACCTGTCCAGCTAACAGAGGAAATTAGAAGCCATTACTCTGCGAAAAACCGAAGGTAAAACCAGTCGGCAAGCGGCTTTGCCAGTTCAACATTATTGTTCAAAATGCTTTACGGCAGTGTTGAAGGACGTGGTGGGTTTTCGCTTGCCAAGCGTTCTCCCTATAAAAAGCCACAAATGTCCGTTTAACAACACTGCGACGTGGTGGATGTGACTCGCCACTGGATAAAGTCACAGCCCACAACTACATACTGGCAAGTCGACTAGACTCACACATCAACTCTTCCCGACACCGTTTCAACTACACACGACTGAACCCGATGTATCGTCGTGGTACACATCTGTTTTCAAACCTTGATCATGCCTGAGCTGGTGTGTCTATGAAACTGAGAATAAACTATTTATTTGTTTATTTATTTATTGTACTGTTCCAGTCATGGACATGTGCACGATTTTCTACTCTCACCGTTACAGTTGCCATAAAACGTTTGTACAGTTGTACATATCTGATCATGCCTCCATGGGCGTGTCTCGCATAGTCGAGAATAAAATATTTATTTATTTATTCATTTACTCGTCAGTGACACCCAACTAATTGTAGTTCAGCTCCCTCACTGGCTTCTCCCTGCTCAGCCCTCCTTAGTTATATTCCATTAGCACCCTAGCATGATTTGATTAGCTGCGCGTCGATGCGTCTTAGTCTCTTACGCTCTGAACTATTTAACTACCTCATTGTATGCTTGCGCTTCATCCATCCGCTGTCCTTCTATCACAAAACCTCTCTTAGCTTTCTTCTTTCGTGCAAGCATATCCATGTATTCAGCGCAAGCCGCTGTTTTGACTCACATTTCTAGATGTTCATTTATCCCTTACTCGCAGTACTGTCTTAGGTTTTTACCAGCTCTCGGTCTAGCATTCCCTGGCTCCATCCAGCTTGGTACTATTATCTTAGCACCCTGGCTGCTGCGGTCAGGCCTCATGTTCTGATATCCTCAGCTATTCAACGCCTTTCCGTCAATTAACCTTTCTTAGCTTTTTAGTTCTTCACTCCTCTCATCTGGTCAGCACACAGATGCCCGCTAGCTTCTCGTGTCGTCCCTCTGGCTTGATCCCCAGAGTAATTTCACTCAGCGCTTGAGTCTTATCCACCCGCTGACTTACCACCGATTTACCTTTGCAACTCTTTCGTCGCAAGCCATTTATACCTTCACTTACTTATTCTGCGCTCCCTATCAAAGTAGGTAGGCTACCAGCAGTTCATCCACCATACAAACGCCGCTGGTCTTTGAATACTGCTTTCTGCCTTCCCACGTAATAGTTGCATCATAGCAAACCGATACTGCACTTTTTGCTCAATGACGCAATGCTCTGTATTCCTTGTAGATGGTTGCAACCAACCTATACGGCCATTGCTTACATAGAACATTCAAAAGACACATTCAGCACAATCATTGTTGCACAGTGTACATCTTTTGTCTCCAGTCTAAATGTTATACCATAGGACTTTAACCATGTTTGTTTCCACGCGTGTTCTTTGCGGCCTTGTTTGTCTCACCTTCCCATTTCTCCAAGGTCCGGAACTTCTTGGGGATCTGGGATTGGACCGAGAAAGTTTTTGTTTGGGAAAGGACATAACCCACAAGGACCTACAAAGAACATGGCTGTACAACACAGGTATACAGCTGCACTCACCACCACGACAGTTGTTCAGTATGATAGCTGGACACGAGACCCTCACACTCCTGAAAAGGATACATAAACCTGAAAAATCATGACGCAAGTAACTGACATTTTGCTCAAATGGACACTCATACAGACGAATCTTCATGAAGCTCTCACCCTCCATGGGCCTCAAGCATTATGGCGGTCCCGGCCAAAAACACCTGATCAACTAACAGAGGAAATTGGAACTCAACTGACTGCGGATAACCGAGGGTGAAATCAGTCGGCAAGCTCCTCTGCCAGTGTTAAATTAGTGTACAAACGGATTTCAGACAGTGTTTGAGGATGTGGTAGGTTTTCGCCTGGCAATCGTTCTCCCTATAAAAAGCCGCAAATGTCCGCTTAACAACACTGCGACTTGGCGGATGTGACTCGCCACTGAATAAAGTCATTGCCCATAACTACATACTGACAAGTGGACTAGAATCATAATTTAATATTTTCCTGACACCTTAAGGGTAAGCTACTCCCTGCCTACATGTATCGTTTTCGCTACACATGTAATGACCAGACAGCTTTCACTACGCACGCTAGAACCCAACGTGTCGTCATGCATTGACGGCTTTATTCCTCATGATTAATTTTGCAATACCCAAAGCCTGTACAACTTTCGGCTTACTGCCGATTACATAGCAACGTGGCTGTTGCAAAACATAATTGCATGTAAATTCTAATCATGCCTAGTTTGGTGTGTCCCGAAGAATTCGAGAATATACTATTTATTTATTTATTTAAAATAGAAATGCCGTTTTCAGAAATAAGGTGTCATTAGATGTGGAGCAGTGCATCAATAGAAAGAAGCCGCAGTACGCAGTTGTGCCAAATAGCCTATCTCATTAGAGCGGTGTATACTTAGAACAAAAGCTGTAATAATGGAACTGTGGAGCTGCCAACAAAGCAATTGAGCTAACTGTGAAACCAAGTGGAGCGGCGGCGCCTCAATAAATTAAGTAAGCTTCCTGAAGTTAGCGTTCTACGGTATCATAGGAAAGTCAGATGGATAGAGCTGACCAGAAGGGAGGTTTCGGGATGCATCACGTGAAAGCTGGTCGAACAACCTCCTCGTGGTGCCAGCTGGGTGGTTCGGGTTTACCCCCTTCCAGCAAATAGTTCGGCGGCAGTGTTCCAGGACGTGGTGGGCTTTCGCCTGGCAAGGGTTCTCCCTATAAAAAGCCACAAAAGTCCGTTTAACAACACTGTGACGTGGCGGTTGTGACTCGCCACTAACTAAAGTCACCCATTGCTTATCCGGACAATCGCTTCGAGTCCACAGATATCAAGCATCCATTTAGCACTGGTGACACCTTCAAACACATTCAGGCAAAACGACAGGAAACATTTACCAATCCCATAAACAAACCTAAACACGCCTACATGCAAACTTACATACGTCCATACATAAACATATACAACAATCCCATTGTTCCATTGTACATTAACTGATCACATTTTGTACTCTTAACATGATCATGCCTGCGCAGGTGTGCCACACTTAGTCAGGAATACACAATTTATTTATTTATTTATATATTAACGAGGGTACTGGACATGCACCGCTGAGGAGTCAGTTGAAAAGAGGAGCCTCTATTTAAATACTCCAAGACTGCAGTTAAAGGTAAGATGGAAACGGGGATCCAGGGATGCTATTTTCCTGTAAATAAATAAATAAATAAATATTTTATTCTCGAGTATGCGAGGCACGCGAATTGAGGCATGATCAGGAATGTACAGCTGTACAGACATTTTATGGGAACTGCAGTGACAGTAGAAAATTGTTCAAACGTCCATGCTTGGAACTGTGCAATGGTGAACATGCGAAAGAACGATTTGGTTGTAGTGGGATCGGGATCCATTTGTTTCGACATAATCGCTCTGCCATATATCGCAAGCATGCCTCGACTAATAATAGATAAAGAATCCTGAGTGATCCACTGGGAGATAATTGAAGAGCAAGCTATCCAGTATGAAGATTCTAATTGAGCTGCCAGTGTGAAGATATGGGCTGTGACTTTATTCGGTGGCGAGTCACATTCGCCACGTTGCAGTGTTGTTAAACGGACATTTGTGGCTTTTTATAGGGAGAACGCTTGCCAGGCGAAAACCCACCACGTCCTGAAACACTGCCGCCAATCCACTGAATGGCAAGTTGTAATTGGCTATGTTTCTTGTTGAACGTTTTTTTGCTCCGTAGTTTCAGGTATACGTGGCTCATGCAGCCTGGATTTAACCTCCAGAACCAATTAGCGGCTTAAAAACACTAAGCTCTATACTCCTAGTGTTATTTGTGGCTCAGTATCCACTGAAAATTGTATGCAGTGGCCCTCTAACTGTGTGTTAATTATAGGCTCTCCTGGATTACCATAAATACATAAGATTCCTTATTGGGTTTTTAGTGTTTTCGAGCAAAATTATAGCTTATTTGTCTATATTTGCACGTATGCCTGCAGTGGGTTTTCCGGCCACCTACGAAGTTTCCAGTTGTTGCAGGGTATTACGGGCTATGTAGAGCATTTACAGCTAGCTATGCCTATATAGAACTTATACCGCTTCGCTAATTTTTACAGTTTCTTTTCGTTATTCTGTTATCTGCATGCAAAGCAGAAAGCCATTTTTAGCGAAAAAGAATGATGGCGTTATTCGTAGGCCATAATTCAACGGCGAATAACTCGCAAACTAGTGCATGTATTGCAATGCTTTACTTTCAACATAATCAGGGGTTATAACTTATCCTGAGCAGTCTATTCTTTCGCTACTTTACGCAGTATTCTAGCCTTAGAAAAGGTTTTTCCTTTATCTGAGAATTACGCAGGATGATATTTGGCTCCAGAAATCAATATCAGCGCAAGAAAATTTTTGCTATAGAATTTCTTGTCGACTCGTATGTTTCCAGCGTTGCGCGCCACTTAGTAGGTCTCTTAATAACTCATTTTTATATTCCTCTGCGTTTCTGGAAATTTTTTAAATTTTCCTATCCCTTCTAATTCCACCACTCTCATTTTTCCGTGTGCGCACCGATGACTGCGGCGACCGAGCGGGCGAAAATAGTCCAATGAAGTCAAGGTGAAGTTGTGGTGAATTGGAGCCTGTTCCGAAGAAAAGCGACACAACTATGGCTTTGCACAACGTTCATAACAGTAGAACAAGGAGCTCAATATCGTGTGAAGAAACCAGAAGAAGCAAGTAGAGCTGGCGACCTGGAGGCTTGCCAAACATGTTACCTCGTTTTATACGTGTATCTATAAACTACGGCATCTTCTGTTTGTATGTGCCTTCTAACGTTGGGAATGATAATAGAAAAACAGTGTTCAGAATCTAAGTGTCATTACATGTGGAACAGTGCATCAAAGGAAGGAAGGCGCGGTACAAAGTTTTGCCAAAAATCCTATCTCATTAGAGCGGTGTGTACTTAGACCAAAAGCTGTAACAATGGAACTGTGGAGCTGCCAGCAAAGCAGTTGAGCTACCTGTGAAAGCAAGTGGAGCAGCGGTGCCTCAGTTGCCTTAGTAAGCCTCCCGAAGTTGGAGTTCTACGGTGTCACAGGAAAGTCAGATGGACAGAGCTAACCAGAAGGGATGTTTCGGGATGTAGCAAGTAGAATAATCAGACCATATTAAAGACAGTACTAGACATGCACTTCCAAGGTGTTAGTTGTAAAGAGGAGCGCCGATTTATATACTCCGAGACTGCAGTTAAAGGTGAGATGGAAACGAGGATCCGACAATGCTAATTTCCTGTAAACGTGAATAGATATGGATGCCGTGCCACGTAAATTGTGCGGAGCTACATTGTGAAAGTTAAGTAGCTACAGCACGGTAGGTATTTAGTGCCTTGTGGAGAGGAAGGCCGGAGCCAAACAGGTAAGTGAAGTAGTGGGAATATACGGTAAATGGAAGCGCGATGAAAAGAGAACTATAAATAATGTCGTGATTAGTAGGGCAACAATCATAAGGGAGAGTGAATTTCACTTGGCCATGACGATATAATGTAGCTACGCAACTTGGTACCTGAGGTCCTACGCACAAACTTACGGCGCCACAGTGTGGAAGGTACGTCGGTGGAGCATCGGAGCTTGGTGGTTCCTAAGACGGAATGAGCCAGAGCAACAGAGATGAGTGAAGACGTAGGACGACCTAAGATTATAGGTGACCAACATAGCCAGGTACTTGCGGTTTTTCGCACAAAAGTGCGGAGCTACAGTGTGAAAGCTAAGTCTTTGGAAGACCGTAAATAGGTGGTGCTTAAGAGGAGAGAAAAACCGAGGCCAAACAGGAAAGAGATATAGTAGGAATATGGGATAGGGGAAGGGGGATTAAAAGAGAACATTTAATGGTTCTTTCGGTTCATAGGGTAACTGTTTTAAGAAATAACAATGTCAGGTGAACGTCAAGTGATTAATATGGCTCGGTATCCACCGGAAATGGTATACTGAGGCTTTCTGACCAACTTTGATTATAACTGCTCCCGAATTCCCATGCTTACATAAAATTCCATACTGGGTTTCTGGCATTCTCGCGCGTAATTATAGCTTACTTGCCCATTTTTGCTATGTATGCCTGAAAAGTGTGCTTTTCGTCTACTTATGACGTACCTATTTGCTGCAGGGTATTAAGGGCTATATAGAGCATTTCTAGATAGCTAATTCTATTTAGCACGTATATCGCTTTGCTACTTTATACATTATCTTCCCTTCTTTTGATATCTGCTTGCAAAGCAGAAAGCCCTTTTTAGCGAAAATGGGTAATAGCGTTATTCGTAGACCACCGTTCAGTTGCAAATAACTCACAAACTACTACACGTATTGCACGCTTTTCACTTTCACCGTACTCAGCTGTTAAAACTAGTCCTGAGCAGCATACTTTTGTGCTAGTTTCCGCAATACTGTATCCTAAGAACAGGTTTTCTTTTTTCTGGGAGCTACTCCGGTTGAAATTTGGAGCCAGAATCCAATACCAGTGCAAGAATTGTTTGGCTATACTTTTGTGTTAGTTTGTATCCTTATAGTGAAGCACATCGCCTTAGTTTGTATCATAATAAAGCCGTTATATTTTCTTTTGCCTATGTCTAACTTAGTTTTAACCTTTTCTTATCCCTTATAATTCCGCCACTCTTATTGCTTCCATGTGCGCCCCAATAATCGTGGCGACAGAGTGGGCCAAACTAGTCCAAGGAAGTTAAAGTGACGTTGTGGTGAATTGGATCATGTTCCTAAGGAAACCTGCACAACTACAGCTTTGCGCAATTTTCACAACAAAGGAAAGCAAGGGGCTCGATATCGCCCGAAGGAACCAAAGAACTTCAAGGTGGGCGCCTACGACCCCATTAGCTGTACACCGAACAATGCCAAGGAATTTGTACTTGCCAACGAGGAACATATACTCACATCGCTTAGTCCGTCCCATACTCAATGAATACATATGGACTTCTAAGACGTTACTTCTGTTGGTTAGGCGGACCTATTGGTCCTGTAAAAACTACGTGGAGAGACTTGTGGGCCTTTCCACGCTTTACCAATGATCCATTCTCATCTAGACCCTAACCTTTTTATCGCTTTCTGTTTTCGTTTCTTTTTAACTCGGACGTCCGACTTTACTGTCCTGCAGTTATCCTCTCTCACCTGACCCGTCTGTCACTCTCTGCCTGCTTTTATTTCCTATTATCCATGGCCGTTTCTTATATTGCGCTCCAATTTTTATTCCCACAGCTTACACTCATTGCGCCTATCCAAGTTATCCTTGTGCGCATGATCTTATTCGCTCTGAGCTCGCTTATGATTATTGGCGGCACTCGGACCATTGCCAAGTGTTACTTGACTAGTACTTCCATTAGTTTGCTCAGCTTACCACTCTTCCTATTCCTATGCTCTTTACCTTATGCTCGCACTGGTCTACTATTGAGACCGTACGTGTCATAACGACTCCCAATGCACGGCAGTTTTGGCCCCCTGTGACCATTTTCCTAGATTCTGACGGCTTTTGGACTGTAGAATCATGAACGCTTTAGCGTAATTACTCTTACGAACTACTCCTCGTATTGCCGTAAGCATTCATTCACTCCTAGCCGATTCCTTGAAATTCCTTTTCCTCTTGGAATGTTGCTCTACCTATCTTGCTCCCGCATTCGGTCTCAACCTAGTTGTCCTCAGTTTCACCTAACATGCCTCTCGCATTCGGAATTCTGCCATCATCATCGGTTTACCTGTTTCTCTAAAACCATCGCATCATTCGCTTAACTTTTGTTAAAACGCTTTGACCCTGCGCGTGCAGAACCTTCTTCCCACGTAGTAGCTGTAGTCTGAGTCACACCAGCGACGTAATGTATAGAACTCGCTTGCAAATTAAGATGCCTCTCGCATTTGGACTGCTGCCATCATCATCGGTTTACCTGTTTCTCCCCAACCATCGCATCGTTCGATTAACGTTTGTCATATCGGCTTTTGACCTTGCGCGTGCAGAACCTTCTTCCTACCTAGTACTTGTAGTCTGAGTCACACCAGCGACGTAATGTATAGAACGCACTTGCAAATCATGTATACTAAAGAAAATTACATAAGTTTGAATGTATCATAGGCACCGGTGAGCGCCACCAGTCTGTGTTAGTGCTTCTTGATTAATTGCTGTCTCT